>JAODFY010067249.1:0-12151 GCA_027580055.1 Paracaudina chilensis | reverse complement strand
CCCCCCTCGCTCCACCCCCTCCCGGTCCACCCTACCCTGGCTAAACAGCACATAATATACACACCATTAGGATCTACAATGAAGTAACATTCGTCTTCTGCTGCCTGTCGTGTTTCCTCTACGTCGCAGGGCTGTGGTGGTTCTGGCTCTGGCTGACACTGTGTGGTACCATACTGCCAGCTCTGTCCAAATTCAGTAACATCAGTTGCCTGAATGACACAGGAAGAAGATATCACAGGGTTCTTTATCAAGCATGCAGAAAAACAATAATATCTGCCTAGGCAATGTCCTAGTTAATTATAATATAATTTGGCATCAACTACATGTCAATAGCATTGCTTCACTTCTATAACATGCTAGATACTACAAATCTACACTGATACATAGAATATAAGAATAGGTATAAGAATAGGTAATAGGTAGGTTATATGCATGTAGCCATCTACTATCCTTTTTTTTAAATACATTTTACTATCTTTTTGAGAAATCCATCAGTAGTAGGTGTGTATATATATATATAAAAAATTGTAAGTGACATTTTGTGTGTAGATCAAGTATTTCGATCAAAACATGGTGAATACCTAAATGCAGCTGAAAAGCTCAATGCTTCTGCTGTACTGCCTCTGCCCTCATTCATAACAGTCAGGTGCTCATACCACACAGTCCTTATATTTCTGGTTAAGCTAAATGTGTTTGCATTGTATAACCATCTACCTATCATTTCTTTAGAAATGGCCATTCTTGTTTTTTACTATGGAATTTTATTACAAGAACGGAGGAGTCTTACCATCTGTTCATCTGGCATGGAGAAGTCATTGTCAGGGTTATCATCAAAGTCTCCACAGAGACCACAGACAGTTCCCTTGAACACCTTGTTCATCTGCACTTCAACATTGAGATCAATGTCATAGCTTATGAGGAGACCGACATTGGTTGTAAGGGTCTTGAGGGAAAAAATATTAACATAATTAGCATTATAATAAAACTGTTGTTCACCATTGAAAAATAAAAACACTTCATATATACAATACAATTTTTTTGTCTTCCAAATCTGTTACCCTACTACCACAGTTTTCTAGCTAAAATTGTCATTCAGCTGTCGTTCAATTTTAATAAATACTACTTGTTGTCTGGAACCTTCCTGTAACATTGTTTTTCAAGGATTTCCTGAGGAAACAAAGCTGTGATTGTTTGCTGACCACCTTCAATGATGGTCTGGCATTAACAGGGCAATAAACAGTTGCACAGGATTTCCTGAGGAAACAAAGCTGTGATTGTTTGCTGACCACCTTCAATGATGGTCTGGCATTAACAGGGTAATAAACAGTTGCACTGGCCAAGGAAATTGATTGACTAATACCCTGTGGTAAACTTAAAAATCCAAAGGAGTGAAAAACTTGGAAACGTTTACAGTTCTGAGATTGGAAGAATTGGCCTCAAGCATACTTCATACATACACAGCATAAATTGGTACCGGTAACCATTAACGTGGAAGTTGATCATGGTGTTAACAGGACAGGAGGTCACGTTTGCCCCACACTTACTCAGGACGAGAGTTTTCTGCCTTTAAGCTTTTACTATGAATTCTTTCTGGTGAATTTATGAAAGTACTTACAATATGTCTATAGCTCGGTACAATGACAACGCCATTAGGTCCAAAGTAGGGAGGTGACACTGTGACACCGTTCACCCTGACTTCCCCTCCATTCAACAGGGAGTACTCCGTGCCGAAGTAGGTCAGTCGCAGCTCCCTCAAGACTGTGACCTCATCCGATGGGCTGGCCTTGATGTTATCGATCACCAGATGGAAGTCGTCATTCTCGCAGTCCTTGACCAAGGTGTATTCGCATTCCCCTTGGAAGTCATAGCGTAGGTCATCGAATGTCAGGTAGTGAGGATCACCCCAAACCCTGCATATTCCAGGAACTGAAATATCAAATTTTTGGCATTTTTTTTACAAAGTGCAGGCTTAATGAAAATAAAACTCTATGGAGCCCACTTTTTTTGAAAACTGGATACAAAATTATTAAAAATAATTGAAGTGAAATTTTTGCCCATAATGTAACCAGACATAGACTATTGATTGCCATGAATTTCACAACTGTAAATATCAAAATTGTGATCACATTACTCCTCATACATAGCAACAAATGCACTGATTATGACATGTAGCAGTTTCCAGGGATATTTTGGAATTGGAGTTTTTTATTTACAATTTATCAGCAATGATTAATAGAATATCTTATACAGGGAGATAAATAACTAAAGCTAAGATTTGTTTTAATGCCTGACGCTAATTACCAGGTCTGCATTCCCAGTAGCCGTCACCAGCAAATCCTTCATTACAGAAACAGGCCTTCTCTCCATCTCTGATGTCACATTGAGCATCTGGGTGGCAGGTTGTGTCATTGCAGACTAACTCTCCATCTGTACAAGAACAACTCTGGGCGCAATCGTCGGATATGTATACTTCTCCAGGCTGTGGAAAGGGTGAATGGTTTTACGCCAGTTTCATTTGAGAAAATACAGTGAAAAGCAGGAGTAATATTGTGGCTGCCATTAAGCAATGACCAATAAAACAGAATTGACTGAGGGCATTTATTGTAAAAACTTTGATTTGTGAGTGGCCTTGGAAGCTGATTAAAAGGCAATTTCAGCCAAATGGAAAACTGTACAAACACTACAAAATGTTGTAGAGAAATTAAAAACATGGTGACTATAGTGACTATAGTGAAGATCCCATCTTTCTATGTTCCATTCAAAAGATAAACAAATATTGAAGTGTATTCCTTTTATTACTACATCTGGGGGGAGTCTCTTCAGGGGTGACATCACAACATTAATATTGCAAAGTTTCTTTTTGTATTCATTGTATTTTTTTTCTTTTTTTTTCAAATTGAACAAAGAAAGTGAAAGCTTTTCAAATGTTTTACATACAAATATTTTTCAAGCTTACAGATAGGTACTGTCCATTGGCCATGCTACATCCACACTGGTATGTACTGACACACTGGTCACCATCAAGGACCATACCATCTGGACATCTGCAGGTCTCTACACAGTGGCTGACCGGGCAGTCTGATGGTCCTACACGGTCCACACAGGTTGGCTGACAGGATGGACCGCATACATCATACACAAATCCACTGTCACAGACAAGAGCTACAAAAAGCAAAAACAGAAGATCATTGTTTGTTCAATTTTTAAACTTAATTAGCTTCAAAGATGGATAAGAAGAAAGAAAAATAATCCTACAATTGTCTTTCAGTAGTAATGTATGTAGACCTCTTAACATAGTCCAGCATAAGGACAGCAAGGACTTGCACAGACAATATTCTATAAATTCTATAATTGCATTTTTGTCTAGCATCATATAGCCAAAGTTATGGATATGGATGAATTTTGCAGACTTTGGGTTGATATTGTGTAAAACAAGACATTAATCCCTGAGAGATCATTTTTATCATTAATGTTTCCTTGTCTATCTCATGTATTTTCAACTGAAGCAACAAAACTTCATGAATTCAGTTTAATGAGATTAGAACATATGCAAGTAAACTCTGACAACGATTATCCACAAAAGCCAAGACATGGCAAAGGCCTTCCAGCATCCACATCAATCATATCCATCGCAATTGCTGGACCCGGCAGCATCAATATATAGCGATATTTAAAAATCTATTCTTCCATGTTAAACTTATTGCTAATTTTGACGGGTTTTGACAGAACAATATAAAATAGGGAAACACTTACGACACTGGGGTGTTTGTTCTCTCCAGTTATCTGGTTGTTCTCCTGATGATCGGCAGAGCCCGGCATACTCCTCCAGGCTGTTACAGAGGTTGGAGTCATCGGGCAGGTTGTCGCATAGGTCGTAGATGCACGCAGAGTAGAAGGGACTGGGATCGGCAACGCTATGACATGCCGAGAATGGGCCTGACGAAGAGATAGGGAGAGAAAAGTAAAACTGAATCAGAATTAAAGGAGGAAGAAAATCAGATGGGCCTCCTTGTACGACTCAATAACCCTCTTTTGGTACAAGAAGCGTAATTATCATGGCTCAAACCCAGATTATTGCTTTAATATAATGCTTTACTATGTGACTGATTGTCTCACAAAGTGGTTCAAACCCAATTTTCAGATGAATAGAAATCTAAAACCAGAAAACCAATCACAATAATTCATTATTTATAACTCTCCTTCTAGAGATATTGTGTTTTAGCATAAGCCCGCCCACTCATGAATATAAATTAGATGAAATGTGAATGTAATGCGATGATGTACCACTCATCAGCTTTCATCAGCATACCAAGTATGAAGCAGATCAAACATACCTTTGTGAAGAAATTGACATTTTAAGAATTTCACTTTAAGCCCCACCCCTTCATTAATATTCACAGCATGACCACCAAAAACAATAGGGATCTTGTACTCATTATGGCCAACATATATACCAACATATACCAAGTAATATCACTGCAACTTCACCTTCTTGAGATATTGTGTTTACAAGCTATTTTTAGTGATTTTTACTCTACATGAAAGTGTTATCAATAAAATATTAAAAGTTTTAGAACTTGGAATATAAACTGAATAATCTGTGAAGATTCTCCAATCCCCATCTGTTTTTCCTTGATGATATAGCCTGTTTAAGGAATGTGGAGATTGTCTCTCACCGAGTGGGTCCAGTAGGATGTAACAGAGGTTTCCAGCTGCTTCAAACTCCTCAGAGCCCTCCTCGCAGGGATCAATGATCTCTGGAGGAGGCAGACACTCCCTGTACCCGGTAGTCCAACTGGAAGCAAACTCATTCACATCTTCAGTCTAACAGAGAGAAAAAAATAGGCTGTTATAAATCAAGTAAATGATGCAGCTGTGGTTTCAAATGGGGAAGGGTTTTCCATGGGTGTAGCTGTAGTCGTTTAAATAATTGGTCCGAGCCACTACTGAATTGACTTGGAGAATTAGAAGATTTTGCAGTGATGATGGCAATTATGACGTGGAACTGACCTGGTCCATGGTAGTTGGGCGGCTTATTCCATATGCAAAACCCTAAATTGAAAAGTGAGATGATGTGGAACAGACCTGCGATAGGGAAATTATTTTCATGGAAAAACAGGGATGCCAATGGAACGGTATGTTAAACATACTATAGCAATACAGCACAACACTTGTAAGAGAGTTGTTCCAAATGTTCAGTGATACATGGAAACTAATGATGGTGGCAACTGTTCTGTGAGGCTGACCTGAGCCATGGTTATTGAATGGTTAATCCCCATGTGTAAAACCCTAATTGAAAAGGTAAATAATTGTGGACCAAACCTCAGATGGGGAGGATTTTTTTCATAAAAAGTGAAACCACCAAAGCATACCAATACAGCACTTGTTCACAATGTTTCTTAAATATTCAATGATATGTGTAAACTTAATGACAATGGCAACTGTTCTGTGAGGCTGACCTGGGAACCATCCGAAGTGGTAAAGTCATTGGTATCGTCACCATCGAAGTCCCCACAGAGTCCACAGATTTTGTCCTTCCATTCTGGAGCCATTTGCACTTGGGCATTGCTTTGCTTGTCATAGGTCACTTGTAAACCAAAGCTGGTGGCCAAAACCTGAGAAGATATATTATATACATTAATATATTAATTATATGAGCCAGTCAAAGCAATATGCAGCAATATGTAATAATTTGATGTTACAAAGCTGGACTTGTGTCCATAAAGTGGCATCTACAGGCATTTCAAAGGAAGGGGGCATACCATTTCACCTAGGGGGCATCAGCATCTCATTTGGGAGGGCGGAGGGGCACAAATTATTTTTGGGGGGGTGGAATGTTCCCCCAGGCCCTCCCTTGTGGACACCACTGTGTCTTTTAAGAAATAATTTTTATTGTACTAGAAAGTTGCATTATAATCATATCCTAAATATCCTAAATATCTTTGTTAAACAATTTGTCACCATTTTGAATGGAAAGTGTGCAAGCATTATTATTGTTATTATTATACTTATACATGTACAATAACCAATATTTGCCATTTGATTTATTTACAGGGAAGTAGTATCTCTAATTTGAAAATTGAAATTCTTTTTTTGAGTGCTCTTACCACTTGGGGTGGTTGATGGTAGATGAAGACACCATCGGCACTTCTATAAGGCAGGGTCACCGTAACGTTATTAATCAAGACATCATCACTGATAGAGTAGATCGAGCCATTGAAGAACAGTATAACCTCGTGGAGTCTGGTACTGTTGTCGGACGGTTTAGACTTGACGTTATTTCCGGCCAGAAGGAACTCATCTGACGATTCACAGGGTGTGATCAGGGTGTACTCACAGTCGCCTTGGAAGCGGTACTGCTTGTTGTCAAAGGTCAAGTAATTTGGATCACCCCAGATGTTACATATACCAGGAGCTGCAAAGACAAAGGAGGGGGGGGGGGGTGTTAAATGGCGGTATACACAAAGATTTGTGGAACAGTTTGCATAAGCAAACAGTGTTACAAGCTATGCACTGTCTTAGGTATGCACTGTCTTAGGTGCAATGCACAAAGGTTGCATACGCAGTTCCTAAAGATAAGCACCAATAATATATTACTTGTTCTAATGGCATCGCATCAAAATAGAGCCCAGCCCACATAATGGATCAATCAAACCATTTACTTGTGCACATCAACAAGTGCTGCCATGCAGTGCCCTGTCTTACAGCAACACTAGCTGTATTCAATGAAAATATGTCACTATTCAAATCTTACAACATACTAATCACCTTGTAACAAGCATTTAAAGACTTTATTGCAGCATATTGTTAAATTCTGTAGATATGCTGCTATCACTCTTCTTAACATTATATATTGAAAAGATCAACTTCTTCAGAGTTTGTATGAGTCACATGACTTTACGGTGTCACTGAAAACCCACAGATAAACCAATTAGTTATTTAGTACGAGTTATTAATATCAGTTATTGCTGTAATGTGTGTGTGTTTACAGCTGGATTTAAAGTTGATAAACACAGAGAACATCATGGAGTTTCAGGTATGTGCAATTGTGCCAAATGTTAATATGAGCAGATTATGCTACGAGCCTTTCATTCTAAAAACAAAACATAACCAAATGCCCCATGTCGTTATGCCCAGTGTTAAGCTAAATACCGCCACACTACAGCAATCCTCCTGCTGTCCACAGAGGCCTTTCAAATGCTTGGCTTTACATATTATCATATTATCTTACCTTCTTTGCATGCAATGCCATCGCCAAGGTAACCCTCATCACAGTAGCAGCCTCTTTGGTTATTTCTGACGTCACACTGAGCATTTCCATGGCAGGGTCCTAAGGTTTCACAGTTCACTACCCCCTCAATGCAAGTACATTGCTGGGAGCAGTCATCTGTGACAAAGCCCTCACCAGCCTGAAAAAAATTAAACCCAAACAATTATTTCATGTTTATCCCAAAGGTGACATTTTTAATGTGACGGAGCTAAATGAAAATGGGGGTTGAAATGAAGTCGTTGTCATCATGCATGCAAAAATTTAAATTCTCAGCAAAAAGTGGGCAGTAGAGCCTCGATCATCCCAGGGTTACCATTTTGGCATTTTACTGGCCCCCCCAAAAACAACAAATTTCTCATTTTTAAATTGATTTGGTTGGTAGAATTTGGAGTAACTGGTCAAATTTCATGTCAATCAACTGAATCAATGGATGTTTCAGTTTATCTTCTTAAATTTGAACCCATTAAGTTCTTCCCCTATCCAACAGACTTGCAGCCGTACTTATCTGACCCTTCCTATAGAGGCTCCAAATAACAATTTAGCATTTTGTTTACAATTTTGCCATTGTGGCTTATGCCTGTGTGTAATCCATAGAACACATAGGACTACAACTTTCTCTTTGTAAGTGACTATAAACTGAAAAATTAAAAATAATTTCACCAATTTAACTTACAGAGAGGTACTGTCCATTGTCGAGGTTACATCCACACTGGTATGTGCTGACACATTGGTCACCATCAAGGACCATACCATCTGGACATCTACAGGTCTCTACACAGTGGCTGACCGGGCAGTATGATGGTCCTACACGGTCCACACAGGTTGGCTGACATGATGGACCGCAGATGTCATATTGGTAGCCTTCAGGACAAACCAGCGCTAAAAAAATTTTTCAAAAGTCATTGAAACAAAGCTGTAAAGTGCATTGAAGTTTTAATTCTTAATGAAGTATGGGTAAAAATACCTGATAAGGTTCATCATTTGTTAACTTACTTTTTTAATTATTTTATTTTTATATAAATATCTTCTTACTTTTTTTTAAAATCTATTATCATCTGTTATCTCCTTTATCTGATATTCTAAATTATTGATTCAGAATAGAAATTACAGAAAAAAGAATTATTTTCCAAAAAAATATTTTTTATTTGAAAATTTTAGGGGTCAACCCATAATCGGCCATCGGCCATCGGCAAAACATTGGGTCGGCAAAATGGCAATTATATTCACTGATGTCTATCAATGTTCCAATAATATTTGTTCTGTATCAGAGAGTGTTGTGAATCTGTTAAAACATAGATAGATATGCCTTAATAGTTTGTTTTGTGATATAGCCCCTTTAAATGCTGTAATATTACTTACGACACTGAGGGGTCTGTGACCTCCAGTCACCGGGCTGACCTCCCCTGCTCCTACATATCGCTGCATATTCCTCAAGACTGTCACACAGGCTGGAATCATCAGGTAGAGTGGCACAGAGGTCATAGATACAGGCATCAAAGAAAGGCTGGGGGTCCTCATAACTATGGCAATCAGCAAATCCACCTGAAAGAGATTTATAATGTGGAAGAGTTACACAGATGCACATTTCAGGGACATTAATACATCCATATATTTTGAAACTTTTGAAATTTGGGGGTCATTATGAATATTCTATCCAAGTCAAATCAGTTCCACTACTATGGCAGTTTCTTTGAAAATGAGGATAAAGGATCAATTCTGGCCCCACAATGAATTTCACAGACCTCTCCATGAAATGTGAAATTGTTTGAAACCCAATACATAATAGCAAAATTGGAAAATTGCTATACAAAACTAATTATGTGTAGCATGTTTTGCTATGCAAAAAAGGATCCTTATCTGCAATGCTGGTGGTCAGATTAGTTAAATTGGATTTGAATAAAAGCTGTTTTCCAAATTCACCATCAAGATCCAGTAAGATCTGGCAGAGTTGTTGTGCTTCTTGGTATGTAACTTCATCGCAGGGGTCAGATGGGGTCTCTGGGGCTGGCGGGCACTCCTTGGTAGCCCAACTTTCAGCAAACTCATTTTGATGAAGGGTCTATATCATGAGGAAGAGAATGAAAGAAACTTTGTCATTGTTTTGTAATTTGTGGTGCCAAAAGGGTGTTCAGTTTATTAACCATCCATTTGTCATACCAACAATATGTACACAATATCAATAACACACACAAGAAGAAATTAAAACCAATGTCAACCAAACACATACACATATTTTGATGATTGGTCTATATCATAGGGAAGAGAATGAAAGAAACTTTGTCATTGTTTTGTAATTTGTGGCTCCAAAAGGGTGTTCAGTTTATAAACCATCCATTTGTCATATCAACAATACGTACACATCAATATAACACACAAGAAGAAATTAAAACCAAATATCAACCAAACACATACACATATTTATCAACAATATACACATACACATATTTATCAACAATATACACATATTTATTAAAAATAATTCAATGTTTAAAGATGTGGTGGAAACAACAATTTTCCCCCCTGGAATTAAGCATTAAAGGCTGAAAACAAATAATGGTGAAGTTTATGTGATAAAATTTTACCATGTTGCCATCAGATTTCATGAAGTCATTGCTTTCATCCCCATCAAAGTTACCGCACAGACCACAGGTCGTGTTCCAGTAGGATGGTGGCAGGTGAATTTCAGCGTCATTGTTGCCATCGTAGGTGACCAGTAATCCAAAATCTGTGTACATCACCTGAACAAAAGGGAAAAAATAATTATAAAACTGGAATACTACTTGCCTGATGTGCTTTAGCGCTTATACAATACATAGTATATTAGTCTGTACATAGTATTACTCTATTATCTCCATTAATCCACTTTTGAAACATTTCTGAAATCTTTGTTGAAAACAGTAAATGAAAGAATCTGGGAACAAAACTTACAGGCTGTATACTCTTGCAACAACATGAATTTTACTTTACATACCTGGTTATGAAATAATTTTGTGATTTGCCCCATACATAACAAAATATGAGCTGACCAGTCTAGCAGATGTCCAGCATACTCAATGTGAGAGTTGCTGACCAGTCTAGCAGATGTCTAGCATACTCAGTGTGAGAGTTGCTTACCAGTCTAAAAGATGTCTAGCATACTCAATGTGAGAGTTGCTTTAATACCAGTCTAACAGATGTCTAGCATACCCAATGTGAGAGTTGCTGACCAGTCTAGCAGATGTCTAGCAGATGTCTAGCATACTCAGTGTGAGGGTGGCTAAATACTAGCCAAATACCTTAGAGCAAATGAGCTGACCAGTTTAGCAGATTTCTAGCATACTTGGGGTGACAGTTGTTTAATATCATTTTTACAAAGATACAACTTGTAGTACCATAGCATTAGTGAGAAAAATAACTTTATGCTATAATAATATCACTTACAAGGTAAGGATACTGCATGTATACAGAAACAGCGCCATCACTGAAGGGCAGTGCCACAGTCAGGTTATTGTAGAAGACTTCCCGTCCATAAGATAAGGTGTAGAGGTTGTCTTTGTAGTAAAGGTAGAGCTTCCTCTGGTAGGACATTACGTTTGACTTCTGGTCCTTGTAGTTACTCCCGACGAGTTGGTACAGGGGGGTGGAGGAGGCACAATCCCGGACCAGAGTGTAATCGCAGTCTCCCTGGTAGGCATACTTTCTGCCGTCAAAGGTCAGGTAGTGCGGGTCACCCCAGACCAGGCAAATACCCTCGGCTGTGAAGAGCAGGAAATAAACTTGGTTACAAAACAGATTCCCAGATTTTGCTGAATTTCCTGCTTTTTAAAATAAAAAAGTAAAAGGAAATGCTGGGGCAACTTATACTTCTAACAGAAAGTATTTTGGAGTAATATCAACTACAAGTTCATTCTTCACTTGGTTAAAACAGCACATGACACACGACAAAACTTAAAACTTAGAAAAGAATAATAACAAAACAATTGGCACTAACAATCTGTTACGCTATACAAATAGTGTGCATAAGCATATAAAATACCATAAGCATAGGCTACGTTTTGCTGAACAATAAATATTTCTATCCTTCGTTACTACATAACATGGACAATAGGGTGTTATAAAATAAGCATAAATTGAACTGAAGGAAGCCTTGCAGATGGATTGGTCAAGCAGCCATGAAGGAACCTGCTCAGACAATGCAACAGTATGCACCTTACCTACACCCCCTCCCAGACTACTCAATTTGTTTGTACTACCACCCCTGTGCAGTTTTTCTCACCTTTTTCACAGTACGTTCCATTGCCTTGGTAGCCGTTGTCACAGAAGCAGTTTCTAACACCATCTTGTACGTCGCAGTAGGCATTTTCATGGCACGGTGGGAAGGTGGGGCAGTCAAGCACACCGTCTACACAGGTGCACTGTTGAGTACAGTCATCACTTGTGTACACTTCACCAGGCTGTTACATAAAACAAATATTGTTTGCAAAATGGAAATTTTTATACCAAATCCTGGATGGGATATGGGGTTATGCATGATTATTTTCATTAGCGTAAGTTTCATAATAAGTCTATCTAAATGATATCCTTATCTCTTACCACCACACCAAGGGGAAAAAATCAAATGGACACAGCAAGATGTAAACAGATTCTTTGGTCTTAAAAAACTGCTGAAAAACACCCAACTAGATCAAAGACACAGCTATGACACACTAAATTTACATTTATATAGCCCTTTATGCAACAGGATTCAAAGGGCAATTTAACCCCCAGTCAACTGTAACTTGTCAAACCCGCACCGCTGTGCACAATCCTAGCTGTTTTCTCCTGACACACTGTACTGTAGTACAGTCTGTCGCATCATTGTGTCCCCCGGGGGACTTCCCATAGGAGCTGCCACAATATAGC
>JAODFY010067139.1:0-12153 GCA_027580055.1 Paracaudina chilensis | reverse complement strand
GTCGGTTAGAGTGGCTGCACGTTGAGCAGTAGGTCGCAGGTTCGAGTCCCGCTCGGGACCCAGTTTTCCATTCAATATGGAAATATGTCTTGCCATAATAAGGCAAAGGTTGCCAATGACAAGGTGATAAAAATTTCACATATAATACTCCGCCAAAATATCAATATCATTCACTATATATAAATATATACATATCTACTAGAACGCAAACATATTGCCTCTAAAACGGTGTTTGAAAAGACCCTTCTATAGACCGAAGATACAGGATGGGTGCCCCAGCTATGTCACAATCACCACAATGATCACAATCGAACCTCGAGGAATCATCAAGAGAATGTAAATCATGCCACTGGCTGTCAGGAATGTAACACAAATCCTCAGATCTTGATAACACAGATATAAAAATAGTTCTGAGAGTGGTAAATCAGTTAACAATGTTTAGATGCTCCATTTGTTTAGCAATTAAAGGAACTACTCTAGTGTATCCAGTGTGCTTCCAGAATTTTAATAAATTTTAATGGGAGCACCACCTCATGAGGTGTAGCCAATTACAAATTGTTGCGAATTTGATGTAACATGAAGTGTTAGCACCCTTACCTGCCAATCAAAAGTATCGAAATTCAGTATATGTTGGCCCCAGTGAACTATACAAATTGAAGATGAATATATATATTGGATATATATTGGATATATATTGGATATATATTGGATATATATTGGATATATATTGGATATATATATATATATATATATTTATATATAATACAAATGATTTCCAGTGCCACGTAACAACCACGTCGATATTCCGTCAAATAAGCTAAGATTACCTTTAATTTTGTAAATATATAACTGATTTAACAAAAGTATCATTTTAAATAAAATAGTTGATAAAATGGATATGTTTGTTATATGTTTATTATAAAACTCATGGTTAAATCGATATCATTGCAAAGAAAATATACCGTTTGCCGGCTTTTCCTGGAGATACTTCATGGTTAGATCACTTGGTAATGAACACGGCATTATACACTCAACAAACCTAAAATCAATGTAGTCAAAGGACTTTAATATTGATATTAAAAAAAAAAATTGTGCTTCATTTTTTTAGGCTGTTAAGTTTCATGTTGCGTCGATTTCGATTGAAAAGATAGAAAATAAATTATTAACATTTAATTACTTACATTATACCTTTGAGTTGTTCACACTGAGAGGCAAAGTTTATAATATCACTAATTTCTTTTAATGCCATTTCACGGCCCTCTTCATTGATCCACAACCACAGTAGCGAATTCAATACTGGTAAGGTGAAGCCGGACTGAAGGACGATGTTGTTAGTATTGACATCAACGACTTCGAATATGTTCAGCAAATTCACAGCATTTATAGGGATCTGGGAATTATATATCATATTATACGTATACATATATAATATATTATAATACAAACTTTCGCGTACATTTATTAGTCAAAGAGCCCTTAAACCTCTTGCCTAAGCACTTGCTGAATGAACTAGACTGTGATGTTTTAAATCCATTCTGACCATTTGCTAACTTTGTGATTTACTTTGTGATTAAATGTAATTTACCCCATTCTTTGCTGCAATTTTCAGCATCTGCATGGTTGACCTCTGTAGTAACTTGCTGTCACTTTCTTTAATTATGACCGGCCGACGAGAAACAATGTCTTCGACATTTGACAGAATGTTATGAGTGTCTCCTTGCTGTTCTAATAGGCAAAGAATTGCAAAGGCGCTGCCTTCTTCCGTCTTTTGTAAATATTTAATTATGATGTCAGCAGCAGACGTATTAAGGCCACATGCAAACCGATACATGTACTGAAGGTCAAAAGGATCCACCTTACTGAGCAAATCATGAATATGACTACCTTCCAACAAAGCATCGCGTGCTGAGACCTTATCAATATATTCCAAAATAATACTTGCGAGGTGATGTGCTGCATACCATTCACAAAATAATTTGTGGTAGAACCTAACCTCTGTTTTGTATTCACAACTGGTAGTCATATCAATGGTTTCTTCTTCAACCAAAATTCCAATACGTATATACTGATCATAAAAATGTTTTCCAAGACGTTCACTGATACATTCTTTCTCCCATACAATATTCTGTCTTGCTTCACCTAAGCCCTCGTATGCTAGTTCGTCCAACTCGGTATGATTTTCTTCATACAACTTGGAGTAATCAAAACTAACGTTATCATCTCTCATTTTATTTCTCGTGTGACTGTGAAAACATGAAATCATGAAACGAAAGAAATCTGTCACAGACTTGAATCTCTGGAAATCTTCCCTTTCGTGCGTCATATGCGCAAACATAACAAAAAAGAGAGGAACTTGACACAAATCACTAACTACGGGGTTTTCATTGAGTATGCGCTTGATTCGCTCAGCCTCCGCATCATTATCTCCAACAACAGCTTTGCGAATATACTGATCCCGTGCTCGATCTCCAAAACCAGTCAATTTAAACCGTTGAGTCTGGGGCGTCATTTCTTTTGGTAAGCAAGACCATCTAGTCGTTAGAATTAAATGTTTGTTCTGGAACATTTGTCTTTTTATAATAAGAGATATATCAGTGTGCAAGTTATCTTGATCGGGGTATTCGTCATAACCATCCAATATTATAAGTACCGATGAACAGTTTTGTAAAATCTCTTTCAATGTATCTCCGCGAATTGGGGAGTCAACTGGTAATATAAATCTTTCAATTGCTTGGAAGATTGACGATACTTCCCCTAATTGTCTTAGTCGAAGGAAAATTAGTATTTCTATATTTTTTAACGGTGAAGATGTGATACGGTTACACCAGTCATAGGCTAATTGAAGTGACAGAGTAGATTTCCCGTATCCGGGCTCACCTTCAATTACTTGTCCTTGGAATCTGACATTTGGTTTGTTTAGAATATCTTGATAAGAATTCAATATACACCAATGTTTCTGTTGCACTAATTAGCTTGTCTGTAAAATTTCAATGCCGCCTTCAACAAATATTTTATCCACACAATATAGCCTGTCTTTAATGTAAGGGATTGGCTGCACTGCGTCATAGAGAAATTCGTATTTTCACTTCAACTGTTCGATAAAAACTTGTTTCCTTTCTTTGCGAACAACATGTGCATCTTGAACAATGGATCCCCAAGGATAGATACTAAATTAGATCAATTCAAATAATTTCCAAAATTTAATATTTGCACATAGCCAATTTAATCACATCTTTTGGTAAAAGTTCGAATTTCGTCACTTGTGAGCAATTAAAGCCTTTATTTGCATATTTAACGAGCAGAAATGTTAATTGTTTACCAATAACGACGAAAGACCTGATGTCAAAATATCCGGTTATATTTATTGACTTTTATATACACATTACAATTATTATTTATATCTGACACTTTTTGAACGTAATAATTAATATACCCGGATGAATAAAACAAATGATGTTACCGAAAGTAGCCATTGTACACTCTCATGCCCTCGGGATACGAAACGAGCATGTATATATTTAGACAGGCACTTAATTTAATGAAATCTCTTACCGAATTCTCTATCTACCAACGGAACGTTCTGAAAATCGCACTACGATAAACCCAAAGAATATAAATTAATTACGAAGTTGAAATATATCATTTTGGGGGGGTTTGCAATGTAAATTATTTATAAAAATTCATTCCCCAAATGTGTGTTAACCTGAGGGCTCTTGATAAATACATTAAAAGTGTAAAAAAATCATTGACAAAAGTTTCACTTTATAAATACCTCTTCATCTGTAACACCTGTAATTTTCTTCCGTTTCACTAGCAATGAAAATGTTGGAAAAATATTTATATGATATAATTTTAGAGAATATTTATAATTTTAAACATAAATACAAATATTCAAAATGAATATTCTTGAATGGCATATAGTAGCTCCATTATTGTTTGGATTCCTCGGTTATGTTATTTTATAAGAACAAGATGTTACCTGTTAGCTTTAAAACGATAAGCAGCAAAATGATAGGAATGAGAACTGTCATAATCCATAGTAAAGTGAGGTTTCTCTTATCACTGGTACTGATGTGGTATGATGGTTCTGTGGAGAATAATTGTAAAAGAATTAATAAGAGTCAACAGCAATGGCTTTGAATTAATTGTATTGGGCGATTTCATAATAAATATCAAAGTAATATGGTCGTTATATTATGTCTTAGTTAGTATCCATGAACATGTATAGGGCTAACCATAAAAAACGGGTATACTTTTGCGTAGCCATGATTTTGCTGACGGGCATGCCTTTTTGTGATCGCCATTATGGGGGGGGGGAGGGATCCATATATTTTTTTTTTTTTTAGTAATTTAGTGTCTTGACATGCGATCTGGTGTAAATTTCGAGAATTTATATTATTTAGGTAATTAAACATATAGATTTAGGCCATTTTACTTATAAATAATGATATCGTATGTCTAATATATATTAAAGAACTGATTGATTAGATGTTCGTGGGTGATTTTTGTCTTTTTTGCAGTGATTCAATCGTCTCCTCAAGCTTTCCTTCCAAAGAAATGCAACTCAGTCACTCACCATTCTGGATCAACAGTTCCAAATTAGTGGAAAGCATGAATAGGTCTGCATGTGGTCCAGTGACTCGGCATTTTACGGTAAATTTGTTTTCATTTGTAGGTCTGATTGTAAATGTCGATCTGAGAATAATGTCAAATGTGTCTCCTTTCTTTACCGTCTGAAGGTACTGCTGCGTAAATGTTACGGGTGAGTCCTCTTGATACGTCACCCATTCGAGTTGAATCTCCGGTCGTATCCCCGAAACTGAACATGTCAAATTACCTACATTTTTAACATCCAGAACGCAGTACTTGTCTTGAAAGCAACCATCCACCGAAAGAAACAATGGATCTGGATTAACTAAAAGGACAAATTATATATATTACGACAGTAAATTTCGTTAAGTCTGCTTTAAATGTTACAAAATGATCAAAATAAATTCGAAAATCAAAGCGAATGGAGAATTAAGCACCACACCAGTACTCAAAACCAGTGCAACATGTAAAAACGTCTGTATCAAAATTGTGGTATTTTGTAAAGATTTCAAATCGTCAGGAATACTAGTGAAGGAACAATGAGAAGCTTCAAGTAATGACGATCGTTAACAATAATGCAGACCTCCAAATGCAGCATGTACACAGAGTTCCAGTATACCAACTGTTCACATTTCAAATAGATCTTTATTTAACTATTGAATCATTTTTGCACTGGTTGTAATATATCATTTTTATTCGTTCCCGTTTGTCTACACGAGTTTTACAACATTGAGACCAATATGTTTACCAAACAAATTGTCATATATGTTTCCAAGTTCTTCTAATTATTATCATTTAGAAAATTGAAAAGACTTGTAGGCTGAAATAAAAACCGAAAAGCATGTACGATTAATTTCTTTTCGTCATGACGTGTTATTTTGAGTTTCTGAAGCCAGTCATATACAAATTATTCATACCATATACAAGAACTTCATATGAGATGACTCCTTTTGTTGTCTGACCTTCATAAAGACAATGGTAAACACCCTCGTGCTGTACATCAATTTTCTGTAATTGCAAAGAACTGTCGTTTCCAAGGGTAAAATCGTCATTATATCGTTTAAATAGTTTTCCCTGTATGTTAGAAGATGTAATAATAACATCTTTCTTACTGTCGGAGATACGTAATCTTTTCCAGACAAGATGGTAATACTCAGCATCTGTGCAAGTTATGTGCATCGGGGTCTGAAACTGGAAAATCCGCTTCATATCGGGCATTGTCGGAAGGTTATATAAACCATTTTCAACCATGATGAACGATCTGTCATTCTCAAGGATCATCGGAGATACAAATGCTCGACATACGAAGAGTGAAAGTATAGTTTCATTGTCAGATTGGTAGATGGATGTTACGCGTGACGTAACTGTTATATTATCATCATTTGCAGATGACTCTCTCAATTGGTCCAACAAAATTTCATCACCATTTGCTGTCCGTTTAGACCATGTTAAGTTCACCTTTGGACGCGAGTCACTGACAGAACAGTTTAAACTAGAAAGTTCATCAATTATCTTGAAGCACATATCTTTATCATTTGGACAACCATGAATGGCTGGTAACGGATATGACGGTTTCACTGTAAGGAAGAAATGCGTTACACGACTGATTAAGAAAAAAGCACAAGAAAAACATTTTGGCCATCGTCATATAAAATGAACAAAATTTAGCCTAAATAAGTTCTTTCATGAATTTACAGAACATTAGATTCAAAGATTGACATCGTTGTTTTGAGCAATAGAAAGTTGTCAAAACTTGGTTTTCTGCATATAATTCTATCATTTGTAATTGAATACCAGATATGACATTAGCGGGGAGATACCGCACCCACTAGCCCCGCCTTTCCCTCCTCATCCATTGATCGGGAGAAAATTGATTTCGTAAGAAAACACTGGAGCAAAAACTATATTCTGCGAGCTATGGTATGAAGCACACTTTTAAATGCCTGCCGTGTCGGGCAAAAGTTATAGGAATCCTCCTCACTCACCTATCGTTTTTACACTAATCGAATGAGTCACACGAGTCGTGTTGAGTAGTATATTAGTAACTCTAAATATTGCTTCGTGTCTTTCTGTGACACTCCGTATTACCAGGGAGCCGTTAGGGTGAATGTCATACTCTCCTCGCAAGTACCCGTCGCCACCTTTAATATTCTCTTTGTACACCAGTACTGTTTCTTCTTCTCTGGCATTGAACCACACGACAGCAACTGTGTTTTCGTTGAATAGACATTGAATAGTTCCAGGCTTTCCAAGTTCTAGGTACTGTTGCAAAGTACATTCTGTTACGGCACCTTGGGATGCTGTAGATGAAAAATGTAAGGGTATTATAGCCTAATAGGCATTGGCTTGTTAACGGTAGTATACTTGTGTATAACTCTTGCCCAATGTTTGTACTTTGTATCCTCTGCTCAATGTGGACTATAGGATAGACTTATTACATGTAACTTTCCAAAGAAATCCTCAAAAATGGAAGAAGATATTTGGATTGATGTGGTTATTTTGAAACTGTTCTACTCCACCAATAGCATATCCAGCAATGGCCCTACTTAATAAATCATACATTAGAAAATAAATACTTACACGAGAACATTATAACCAACATCAAAAGAGAGAGTATTCTCAAATCCATTGTGGCATTTTTCTGCAATTAAAATTGAACAAAAAATTATAAAAAATGTATATAATGGTATGTATACATAGCATCAACAAAAAAAAATAACTTTAAATAATACAATTATACCAATATTGCTGAAATGGTATGATAAAAAAAAATATTTGGGGGACATTTGCACGTCTAAGTAAGGTATTAGCACGCTGTCAATAGTTGGTCACTTCCAATGCGTGACACACACACATAAATACACACACGTCAGTATGACTGCAAAAACTCCATTTGCGTTCTGCAGGGAATCAAAAATGTATTCCATCACTCGACTTAGTGTACAGAAATATCGCGTCAAGTTTTCAGGTTAGTGGTAAGTAAGGATCACACATAATCTTGATAAACTTTTCTTCTTAAACCCGTGAGATTTTTTAAAAGCAAGAAAGAATATGTTCCTCATGATAACTAACACATTTGTCTTTGAATGGAGTCTAATCTTATTGTCGTCTATTATTATTAGATGTTATTAAAGCACGAAGACATGATGTTCCATTTTGTCTTAGTCTTGGCATGGCTTCGCCACGATTGCAACTCACATCCTCCCATTCTCTAATAATATATCAATACATCTTTAGAGTAAAACATACTAGAATACTAAGTGCGTTTATTCCTTCCGAAATGTAATCACTTATGGATTATTAAACTAATTTAGTGGTGATTAAACTCCCATATTTTAATACACCGCCATCATGTTTGATGTCTTTTAGTTTCCATGTCAAAGCAACGAGTGCCATTCAATAGAATTTGAATAATTTCGGTTTCAGTTTTGTTACTCGTTAATTTTTTTTATATGTGTTCGTCGCATAAGTCATTGCAAACTGTTTGTGTTCTTGGTAAACAGCGACAGTACCCACAGACAGTACTGATTGTCTGTCATAATCTGCCCAACAGTATCATTAAATCAAGTAGGAACAACATCGAATTATAAAAGGGGAGAACATTACTTGCTGCAATAGTTGTTGAAAACCTATCATCTGCCATCCTGTATTTGTACAGTGTGGACGGGTATCTAAACTTCGAACATGAATCTGTGTTGTGTATTTTTCACGTTTCTACCTATAGGAATATATTTTATCCCTTCTGTGTGTACTGTCAAAACGGTTTTTCATCTTGTGCCTGCTTCTAATTCTATTCTATTGGAAGGTTGTTACAAAAAAGGGTTTCAAAGCGAGTGGGAATTTGAACATAATTTACTCTTTGTCGATAACGTCTTATGGAATAGAGTGTTTTCAAACAATGTTTCCGTTGTCGGAAATAAGTCTTTGTACATCGATTCTGTGTCGTTATTTAATGAAGGAACGTATGAGTGCCTTTGTGATTCAAGGGCGATAATCAGGCACCATCTAAACGTCGTAGGTTTGTAAGAGGCCAGCCATTACATTTTTTTTCAGTTGAATATTAACGTTTATAGACTGCCGCCGTTTGTTTAAATCCATTGATATGATATTGCACACCTTTTTATCAGAATTTTACAAATTACGTAAGTGGGTTCGGCGAGCTAGATTGTATTATAATTGATCTCCGCTGATAAGGAAGTATATTTATCAAATTACCAAATTTTCAAATACGTATTAGATTACATACATCAGTATATTACGAGGAAATTACATAGTTTTGAAAATGTACTTACCGTGATAGTATACTTACATCAAACACTATTAATTCCAGCAGAAGTTTTCTATTGTACCAATGCTGATGACAGTATACATGGTTATGAATGTTAACGTGACTTTGCATATAAAACGGACTTTGTGCTTTGTCAGTTAAGGTACATCGTTTATCATTCAAAGTATATGTGGACTAGGTATTGACATTATCCGTAATGTAAATAATATCGCAAATGTGAAACCAATACTGTACATAGCGCGAAGCGCGCGAATATATATATGAGCACTAAAGCGTGTTTTATAGTATATCTGTTTGTATTCAAAGCATCGTGTTTCTATATTAAATTAATATATAGTTTGATGGAGTCATAAAACAGATATCTGATGAATAATAGACCTTGGTCGTATTCACGAGACTAGTTTACTCACATAGCGTACGTATCTGGGTGTTTTTCTCCAAATGGTGTTTATTGCAAATTTTGTCGTTACTCAACGCAGGCTATAACCTTTTTGACGGATTTTGAAGAAGACCGGGCCCCTCCGAGAGAAAGTGCGCTTTAAAAATTACAACATTCATTTGCAATGACAAATAAAACAAAATAACTCCGAAAATACATGTTTATAAAACATGTTAAAAAACAAATCATTGCTGGCTCTGCGGATATAAAGCTTATTTGTAACCTAAGCTAAGACTGTGAATGATGTAACGGTGACCGTCGTAAAACATGTCTATGAGTTACCTACTTATATACATACTTATATACTTTATTTTACCGAAAACATGACAATGTTGCCTTATTAAAACATAGTCCTATTTAATAAAAAGAAATCCCTACCAACCTATTGTGATTAGTTTTCACCATTGAGTCTTTATTTTTCTCCATTAGTCTATTTTCTGGCTGCTGACAAAGGCTCTTCTTCCCCCCAATATCTGCGGTAGTCTTCCGTCAATCACTTCTACCATAATTTCTTCGATCACACTAATAATCACTGTTATCAGCCATTTAAAAGGGAAAAAAGTTCAGCCCATTGGCATTTCAACCGGTTTAACCCCTCGGTAGGTTTTTCTACTCGAGTTGCGAGGGTTTTCAATTTGGATATACCTTCATTAAAAATTTCATAAACAAATCACATGACACGAAAAGGCGACATGGAAAGATAAATTCATAATTCATCAAGCTTCACCCACTTGGGTAGCTTTTGCGATGTTCAATATTATTATGATAAAACTATAATGTGAATATATGGTAGAATATGGACTACCCGTGCTTAGTCGTCAAACGTTTCAGAGGTGAGTAATTCAAACAAAAATATTGATATTAAATACCATTGAATCTGCTCAGATCTTAGATTTCTAGCATATTCGGACCAAGTTTAAATACCGTATGGGTATAACGAGGTATATTTTGAAAAATGCTTCACACAGAGTCCATTGTTCGACGTTCTTGTACGAATATAATTAAAGTGACACTAACAGTCCGCGTAACGGACCAAGGTTCGTTCCACTATAATATTGACCACCTAAAATTTGACGTAAAAGCCTGGAGTTGGTATATAAATTCATACACTGCTACGCAGGTTATACTATACCCACCAGGATTAAAATGTTCTTTTTAGGGGGATGAAGATTGGGATCTTCAGCCACAAATTTATAAACCCCCCACCTGTACGAGAAATCTCATGAGAGATACATGGTAATATTAAGTGCGCGATTAAAGGTCCATTAAAACCAATTCATAACAGGCTAGGAATTACTTAGTCATTGCAGGAAATGCGCCCGAAAATGTGAATTTTAACGTTTTTCATCGTTTTCCTGTAATGCGTGTTGACTGTCCGCGGTATGCTAATAATATGGGTTATATCTTCGCATTCCAATGCCGCCCAGCACAAAGGGGGGTATGCGCAAGGTGCTCGAGAAAGGCGGTAGCAGCGCCAGTGACGGACACAACAAGCTAGGAACTACTTAGGCATTACAGGAAAACGATGAAAAACGTTAAAATTCACCTTTTCGGGCGCATTTTCTGCAGCGGCGCGGGACTCGTCACTGGCGCTGCTCCCGCCTTTCTCGAGCACCTAGCGGGCTCCGCATACCTCCCAGCCTGCCCAGCACAAAGGGAGGTATGCGGAGCCCGCTAGGTGCTCGTGTTACTACTTAGGCATTACAGTAAAACGATGAAAAACGTTAAAATTCACCTTTTCGGGCGCATTTCCTGCAGCGACTAAGTGGTTCCTAGCCTGTTACTACTACATTCTCCGCATACCTCCCTTTGTGCTGGGCGGCATTGGAATGCGAAGATATACATGTAACCCATATTACTAGCATACCGCGGACACAACACGCTAGAAACTACTTAGGCATTACGGGAAAACGATGAAAACGCATTTCCTGCAGCGACTAAGTAGTTCCTAGCCTGCTCTAAGTAGATCCTAGCGTGTTTCATACACAAAAATATCTTGGAAGACAGAACGATGCTCCAATTGACATATTTTTATGCGACCGCAAATCATTTTTATTTCATCGAGACAATATTGTCACATAGAGTCTTATGTTAACTATACTTGCGAGATAACACAAGAGCTAAAGCTGACTTTAAATAGCAACATCAATATGTTTTCCCTGTAGTTATTTAGTTAATTCACACTTTATAAAAAGATTGATAATGTACGGTTAATGTATACAAGGCTATAGATGGATTAACGCTAAATTCATAATTGATTAACAAGGTCTCAGTTCGTTACCTAGCCAAACTTTACAAAATCCAAATTCTACCGTTCAACCACCTTGTTCTATTTATGTGTAACTTCTTTTAACTATTTAATCCTTTCTTTCAGCCATTTCTGTATATGAAAGAATGACCTACTATAATGAACCCATAATTTTGTTATAGATGGGGTTATGTCAATCATTTAGGGAAATATTCTTATAATTGATTAACAGGTTTCAGTTCGTTACCTAGCCTAACTTTACAAAATCAAAATTCTACCGGTCAACCACCTTCTTCTATTTATGTGTAACTTCCTTCAACTATTTAATCATTTCTTTCAGCCATTCCTGTAAATGAATGAATGACCTACTAGAACTTGAACCCATAATTTTGTTATAGATGGGGTTATGTTAATCATTTAGGGAAATATTCTTCCAGAGTTGGTGGAAGGGGCGCTTTGTGATAGAAATGTATAATTAACGCGATCAGTGGCGCAGCCAAGGGGGGGGGGGGTTGTGGATTCAACCCCCGCCCCCCCCTGACCCAAGTGCAAAAAATTAGTACAAAAGAAAAAAATAAAGAAAAATTT
>JAODFY010067029.1:0-12153 GCA_027580055.1 Paracaudina chilensis | reverse complement strand
TAGCTATCACAAAACAGGCAGTGAAATTGATGCTACTCATTAAAAAAAATTGGGGCCGAATTAAAAAAAAAATTGGGCAAGTTTACTGCATATTGTTGTGCTTCAATAAAGTTCCCGAAATTTTCTTGATATTTATCACAAAATTTATCACATAATTTATCACACTAAAAATGCTGTCAATTGATTTTGTGTAAGATTTGGTTACGGGCAAAATTTAGAGATAAATTCGGGCACACTATTGCCTACTGTGAAATTTTCGTGACGCCTGCTCGGAATCTCGAGTCCACTGGAAATTTGGGTGGGGGGCAGACTGCCCCCTGTCCTCCCCGCACCCCCCCTGCTTTGTACACATAAGGTGGTGACTACTGGCAAAATGACGCTGTACAAATTTGTTCCCTGACATTTTTGTTGTGATTTTGCTTTGCTTGAGAGTGTAAGCAAAGCAGTGTATTTTTTTATTGGGGTGGGGGCACATGGGGGCACAATTTTTTTCTAGGGGTGCACATGCCCCCCCCCCCTCCCCCGTGCCCTCCCTTGGCGACGCCACTGGATCTATCACTTGTTTCTATATTTGTGTGCATAAACAATAAAGGCTTCATCGTTATTGTTAAAGTTTGTGTTAAAATAATGAATCTCGCACCATGGGAAATTTTTATTGCATGTTATTGTGAAAGCAAAAAAAACATCAAATTCATCAAACCAGCTGATTTCCCCACTTAAAATGTTAATTCGGCGTAATATCTGTTGGTGACACAACTTTTCCCTTGTGGCACCTGAAGTGAATTTCTCTGTATAATGGGTAGGTACACTCTCACAACAGTTGCAATTAATTTTATGAAAAGTTCAGAGGATACAATCTATATGCTCTATATAGCTGTATAGGATTCAAGGTACAGTAATCATGGTTATGGAATGTAAAAATACAGGCTCTGATTTATTTGTTAATAACACAAGGAATATGCAAAACTTGAAATTTATATGATTTCTGTATAGCCACATTTATTATAGCTCCTTAGATCATTTGATCCTGTAAACCAGTCTGGAGACAAATCTGAAGAACGCAACATTGGCGACAACCGTACATGCATGGAGAACCGTGGGTCTCAGGGGCATTCTATAAATTAGGGTGTCCAGAGTATGACATGCTGGTGTTATTTATTATTAAAAAGTCACATGAAATCAGTTTTATTTGGGAAATTTGATATGATTATCTGCACAAGGGTTATTTATTTTGTAATGAAGGTTCTCATCAGGTGCATATCATCAATTAGGGTGTCCAAATTGTGACATCCTGGCATTGTCAACAAAACATGAAACCAGTTTAATTTACATAACCAGTTTTATATATCTGAGGGTTATTTAAATTGCAATGAAGGATGTCAGCATCTAATGATTATGTTAATATGTGCCATGTTTCATTACTTCGTCATAGCTTAGACAGCAGAGTTTATACTGCTTACCAATGTGAAGAGGACACACAAATTTTACACTTTGGACCTCTAATGTTAATATGGAATGACCTTATGAGCTTTCCTTATATGTAGTGCCCCATAAATGTGTTGGTAAAGGTGTTCCAACCAGTCTTAATATTTGACCATTTAAAAAATGGCAGTTGAACCATATTAAATATATTAAAGAGGGTTAAACAGGTTATATATTTTTTTAATTCATATTTGATGTATTTGTCTTCGATGTGTTTGTGATTCAGTTGTTCGATGTCACTTTATTACAAGGTATCGTGCAATTCAATGGCTACTGTGATGGTGGATGGTGCTTACATGAAGGTAAAAAGAGTCTCTAAAGGTAGAGGGTTTGCTCTTAAGTGTATCAATTTAAGCATCCTCTTGCCCCTCCAAAGAACTCATCAAACTGTAAGAGATGTGGCTATCAAATTGGTTGCTGCATGGTCAGTACCTGCCTCCTCTACTCTTGCTCCTACCGTTTGACATTGTAGCCGGCTTTCCATATGCCTATATGCATGCTGTCTATGAAGGTGTTACGGGGCAAGTAAGCCAACTTTTGGTCTGATAGCAGCAACCATCAAGAACCATGGTATTTAGGTACATCGTGTTGATGATATCGGCCAAAGAATGTAAGATGTCATTCCACCAGATGATATTAAAAGGTTTCCTTAGATCTCCCTCGGAGAGATCACACATGGAAGGCCTCTGAATTTAGGTCATGGCTACTGTTACAACTGCTTAATATAGAAAACAACATCTAATGTAGTAACAACTGTTAATGTAGCACACTCAACCCGCTAATGTAGTAAAGCGCCTGCTAATGTAAAGATAAACTAACAGCTTATGTAGTAAAAAAACCGGTCCCAGCTAATGTAGAACAACTAACAGCTAAATTTATAGTCTCAGCTAATGTAACACGGTCAACAGCTAATTTAGTCACAAAAGTTGTTTTACTACATAAGCGGTGGAGTGTGCTACATTAATGTTTTTTTACTACATTAGCTGTTATTTTCTACATTTATTTAGGGGTTGTAACAGCTCCTATTCCACTGTCTACCTGTGTTACGGGGGATCTTACCAAATGTCTACTTCTATAATGCATGCTGTTTGGACACTGTTGAAAAGAGTCTGTAACTGATGAGGAACAGTGTGTCATATTATCCTATGTTTATAATACAGATGGCAGCACTGTATATAGACAGTATAATATGTCATACAACCTTCATTTAATGGGTCACTTCACTTACAAATAAGGTGCGGCTAACTGCGTCAGTTTCACACATGAACATGCGTGAACATGAAAAGAAAACATGCGTGGTCAATGCATAAACACATGTGTTTTTGGAAGTTTTTTCACATCTTTGACATGCATAAAACACACATTTGACACAGGTTTTTACACGTGTCAATAAAGCATGGCAATGCAGGGAAAGTGTGAATTTTGACACGTGTCAAAGTGAGACTAAATGTGTTTCAGTCCTTGGCAAACCTGTGGCAAAGGTGAGGCAGAATAAGAGTTCCAATTTGATAAAATCAGTGGTCAAGTATCTCATTTACTTGTGGTATGAGCTAACAACTAGCTAATGCAAATCACAAAGAATCATTGTCATAAGTTAATCTGTTTCAATCTATTAGTGGTATGTGCATTGCTGGAGGGAGAGGGGTGGGGGGTGGTGGCAGAGGGCCAGAGGTAGCATTTACAAAATGTCGGTAAAATAAGCATTTCATTGGGCTACGTGTGGGCTACATCTCACAGGTGGTAATATCAAAACAGTTAGACACTATGGGCCACTCTAGAAGATAACTTGTTTTCTATTTGAAGGGTACAAGGTATGTGCCAAACCAAATGATAACATTTTGCCATCCTTCAAAGGAACTTAGACCTTTCAGATGAAACAACATCTTCAGTTCTGGTAATTTTTTCTTCAAGATATGCTTTGTGGCTATCAGTGTATCATTAAGACATTCATATTTGATGTATTTTTTTCAATAGCTATTTTTAATGGTCAAATGTTTCTTTGGACAAATTATCAATTTAATTTGTAAATGCTGCCAAACATTAACTAAATTTGTTTCCCTGTGACTTGTTTCACTTCATTCATGATGTATCCATCTATCTGTGGTATATACAGTATATATCGGTAAATTCATCGATTGGTTAAATATAAAAGCTTGACAATATTACTCAATATTACTGTTACCTGTGACAATGTATAAAACATAAAGGTCACCCTGTGCTTCAATGGTCCAAAGAACCAGTACCTGGAAAGAAAAGAAAAAAAAAGAGAAAAAATAAATCTAAATGATTGCATTAATATTAGAAAGTACCATACATCTGTTTGTCGGCCACTACTAGATCTATTGACAGGCAACCAGATCTTGTTTAAAGAAGTATATACTTGTGTGTCCTGTAGAGACCAACCAATCTGCTAGAATATGTCCCCTGTTTATCTTACAGATAATTATTCAGTAGACAATTTTTGGAAACCAATAAGCCAAAGATATCAACCATGTAAAAGCCAAGAAAAAATTGCCAAGATTGAATTAAATTGCAAATTCTTACATTGTTATATATAGCAAGGGATAAGGAGATGCACTGAAGAACAACAACAAATCCTGCAATACATGTAGCTAATGTCAAGGATGTGCCCAGCATTTTCTGAGTGCCATGCACATTGACCGCCATCTTGACAGAGGAGTCTAATATAAAATGTATTATTTTTCTTCCGTTAATGGTGCTGAGATGCAAAACTTTCAAACAGATGATTCCCTGTTCCTTTTATATAACAAGAGCCCACCCAAGGGCACTATGGTTCCTTGCTTAGGGGTATATGATATTTATATTTATATACAAAACATTGTCACAGCAAGTTTGGGCCCAAATGGTCTAAATAATGGTGGGCCCACATGTACCCATTATTAACCAACACTATAGCCAACGCTTATTGTGGTCTAAATATATGTCTGGGGGTGAAAAATGTTTGGGGGTGTGAAAAATCTTTTTTGGGGAGGTGAAAATTATTTGCCTTAATATTACTGTTTAAGGTTAAAATTGAACAAAAAATCATGTGAATGCCAACAAGGGACAACCATACCAAGTTTGAAACAATTTGACTTATGGTTATGGGTTTATTGCAATTTTAAGATTTTTACGTTTGACCCCATAACGTCATTAATATTCATGTTATGAGCACCAAAAACAACAACACCTTCTCACTATGGCGGATCTATAGTCCAAGTATGGCTTCAATGCAACTTTCCCATATTGAGTTAGAGCATACCCAAGTTCAGGCGTCACAAACATACACACAAATACGCCAACCTGACTACATAGGTTCCTTTTTCTAAAGTGAGGAACCAAACAGCAGAACCTCCTTTTAATTTTTGTGTTATATATATAATTCATGATTTTTCAATTAGTGCCGGGCGGAAATTGTTAGTGCCCGGGTGTGGCCGCCCGGTGCCGCCCGGCAAGGGCACATCCCTATAACATACATCTCTACCTTGTTTTGTTTTATTTTGTTTGGATACCCATACATGCCTAACACTTTCCTCTTTACCTAACAGGCATAAAAAAAAAATACAACTCTCTCAATCTTTGAAACTCAAATTTGATATATATACAAGAAGCCACAGAACCCTTCCAAAGGTAAATTAGTCCATTTGATCCATTTAGCATTTATCTTCATAATTCCAATTTTGACAGTTTTCAAATTAAACTTAACCAATCACACACTTTAAGATACCCAAAGACCAGAAGAGGCCCTCCTTTCTGAAAATTCTTTGTTATTATCCGCAGGCCCTGCTGTCAATATTTGCACATAAAATATGTAAAATGAAAGCCTGGATTAAAACGACCAGCCTGTTTCTTTTTGTGATCAAACTATCTTGACATTATATTGCTTCAGAAGGATACAACGTGGTGGCCTCTGCCTTTTAAGGAAATTACATCTACCTATTTACGTCCCCAAGTGACCTTTGTCTTTGAACATCTCTGAATCATTTCCTTAAAATGGGCTGCAATTTATAAGGCCCATTTCCTCGGCCATGTTTATAAGAAAAAAGCTTCATAAAACTTGATGTTGGTTTAGGGGGGGGAAAAATCCATCAGTTCTCATAAGGGAACTAATATGAAACAAACCCAAGTTCAGTATACTGCACGTGTAGTAAGACCTAAACAGACTAATACAGAAATAATGTAACTTACAACAAATTGACACTGTTAACACTCAGACAATTAGACACATGCACATTTTGTGCTGGTATCAATGAAACAAATCAAACTAGCTAGTTTAATTATGAGAAGGTAGCCCTAGTTACATCAGTACCCTATTTTGCAGTTAATCTTTTTTTTTTTTAAGCCATACACTTTCTACTGAATATCATCCCCTTCATTTATTATGTGAATTGTTACTGGCTACAGATTTCACAAAAGTGCCACCTCCCCCCCCCCCCTCCTGAAATCTACTAATAGAGTTTGTGATGCATGCCAAATAGGATTTTTTTTTTCTCTTTAATGATATGTTTTAATCATTAAGTCCATAACTCTGTAATACTAATACAACTGCAGTCTATGAACTGACTGTCAAAACACTGATTAGTGAGAATTTAAGCTTTATAGAAACATGTTTTATTTCTTTGGTGACAAATAATATGCATGAACACACTGGATACCCTAGGGCATTTCATTTAATTGCTAAACAAACAAACACATTTAGTTCCTTCTTAACTGATTTAACATTGCCCAAACTATTTTTTATTTGTGTCATCAAGATCTAGGGATGTTGAGTTTACATTCTTTACAGCGAGTGGCACGATTTATTCACATGCAGCTAAATTTGTTCGAGGCATAATGTTTCATGTACTGTCATACTACAAGTATCTGTTCCACTGTAAAGTTGCTAAAAGAGTTTGGCTGTTTTCAAAACGCACATGTATGAATTATTCATAAAGATCAAATCAAGTTTGCCACAAATTTAACCTTTGTCAACCTGTGTTTCAAGTGGTGTAAAACCTGTGACAGGTATGGAAGTGTGACCATTGCAACCACAAACACACATTGTCACAGATAGATAACCATGTTTTTTAAATGTTGCCACACCTTGTTTTGTAAGGAAAGTAGCAGAGTTGTAATTATATCTGTATATAACAGAACTGTCAATTGTTTCTTCATTTATGAGCATGGAATGTGGGGAGTTCAGAATACTACACATCATGAATCAAAATACACAGGAGTGCATGTTGATCAAAAAATTCATTTCCAAAAAAAGGGCTCTAGAAATATAAAAAGTTATATTGATCCATGCAACACCCACTTTCAACCGCTAAATGGCATGCACTTTTCAAGGTATATTTGAAAGGGACTGATTGTTAAATCACAGATAAATTAACCTATTTCAAGTCCAGACTGGCCCTTTAAAAATCTATAAATTCTTTAAAACCCAGGTTTGTTGAAATTCATCATCTATGAAATGTTTGAAGACTCTAAAATGACAATTCAAACACTACACACTATATTGATCCGGCAGAACGTGGTTTCCGTGACCCTATGTAAGCAATGACATGATTCGGAACCGAATACGGATTTGAGGCCTACCGTGTGTACCAATTTTGGTGCACTTTGTGTAGTTTGTGATTATAAAATGGATAGTAAAATCAAACAGATCAAACTAGGGTGAACAAACAGTGTATACTATTGGAAAGATAGCTGATTTTTGGAAACCAAAAACTCACTTTGTGAATTTTTCTTTAGCGTCGTCCAGGGTACTCCACCTTAGATGATTCACAGCAAATGTAGTTCTCTCATCCTGGTCCTGAGAAAAATAAAAGTTTCTTTATCAAAATAGGGCTGCCAAGGATGGGGGGGAGGATGCCTACAAAAACCATGGGGCCCTAGCTAAGAGTAGACAAGCATGAAATTGAATACATCACTGACACCAAATGAAATGTGCCAAAGACCTACTTTTATATTGTGTACTTGGGCCCAGATTTATGTATCTACAATACATATTTGAAAAACGTACGTCTGGAAAAATATATGTTAGAAATTACTACTATATCTGTAAGCTATTATGACGAGCCTACATGCCCATGCTTCTCTTAATTTAATGAAGTAGAAATCTCTGAAGTAGAGTGTTAAGTCAAACTTTCTATTTTGCTGATGAAAATACAGTTATGATCATACTGTATGTAGTAAATACTGTAAATCAAACACACAGAAAACAAATCATGGAACATATAGATCACTAGGATACTAATTTGTGTGTTAGGCTAAGTATCCTATATGTGTCGGCCGAAAAAAATAACGTTTTGCATAAATTCTTTTTCCGAATTCTCAATAAAATATGAAATGAATCTAAAGGGAATGAGAATGTAAAATCTCTATCTTTACCAATCGTAACACTCATTAGCGAGAATTTGAGCTGAGAAACATGTTTTTGGGGTATTGTTGGGCAACAAATTATATGCATAAATCATTATTTTGGGGGTTTTCTTTCTGTCAAAATAAAGTTTGTCAGTACCATGCATTATTAAGCTTCCCTCCTTAAGTCTAAAAAAGATGACAAGCCAGGTTGCTATTAAATCTTTGGTGCAATCCAAGATTAATAAGATGGCCTCAGCAGAAGATATGAATCTGTTTATTTTTTCTTTGGTGGAGGGGGGCGGGGAGACTGTCTAAGTTTTTATAAATGAAAAGTGCTCAATTTCCTTAAAAGCAAGAGGCATTTGAAAAGAGGGACTGAGAAGGAGAAAAAGCTGTTTTAACCTTTTTCATTTATTTACATTTAATCATTAATTGAAAAGCTATTTGTGTAACGTTATAACAGTTTCATGGAGTTGATCACACTCTTGACATTCGACCACACTCTTAAAACCCAACCAAAGCTCACGATGCATATAGGTCAATGAGACTTATTCGTTAAGTTCCAGTGAGCTACTGTATGTTTACTTAAACTTTTCCATTTGGCTCCCAGTTTGTCAATACCAGTTCTGAACAAGGAGCTGAACAGTAAATGGCAATTTGCTAGAAATCTGCAGGCATTGTCTGAGACTACCCGATTTACTGACGGAAAAGCCAAAACTTGTCAAATTTAGACTAGGATATAGAGAGCATTTTGTGTTTACCATACACATATCTTACACAATTTTGACAACAACTGGGCCAAAAATATCACTATTTCCAAGGGCAACCAACATGATTGAAAGAAAAATTTGCCCAGATCTATGCAAACATTGAAAATGTTTAAATTTTTAATGAATTTACTATTTTATTATCTTAGTGTCTGTTTTTTACAGCGCCACCATTCAACACATTAATTTCTCCCGAATCACTCTTTAGGCCTATCCAGCCAGAATGCCTATCATGAGATACTGTGTTCACAAACTATTTCTTTAAAAAAAAATGAAAAAAGCATGACACAAATCCACATATGTTCACATATATGCCGACATGACTGCAAATATAGGTTCCAACGACAATGTTTGTGATTTGGAACCACAATTGCTACACATGTGTGCAAATATGTGGTATTTATTTGGAATGTTATGATTTTGTATCACTTAATTTAATAGCTATATTTAAAAAAAAAAAAAAAAAAAAAAAAAGTAGAAACCTTCAGAAAATGTCTTTAGCTTTAATAGTCTACCGGCCGGTTCACAAGATTCACCTCTTGAGTTGAATTTTCACCTCTATCAGTAGTACCAAAAGGGATATTCTATTTCTACACACTATTAGAATGTAACATCAACCACTCAGTTTTGCTGTTTATGAACAAGCGTTTCCGTGCTTGACATTTCTTGTCCTATAATACTAACCAGTGATTGCTGAAGTTATGATTGTATCACCACAGGAGATGTAATATTATGATTGAGCCTAATTAGATCATTCAATACCTTCAGCTACAGGAATGGATGGGAAATGTGAAAAATTGGAAAATCTATAGGGTGGAAAATCATGTGATATTGTGTGCAAGTTCATAATGATTATCATGCACTGACACCTCCTCTAAAAGGCTGCCTAAAAACACCCCATTAGATCAAAGATACCGCAGTGAGGTGTTCCAGTTATGCCACACATGTCTATAAATCACACAACTGGCCATCAACAATGTAAACACACTGTCCCAATTAAGAACTTGCAGAGGACACTTTAAATAATTGTATGCAGTTATAGATCCAGTGGTAAAGCAGTTAACAAGGTACAAGATGCTCTATTTGTTTTGCAATTAAATGAAATGCCCTAGGTTATCCAGTGTGCTTCCAGCCAGAATTTCCAATTTGATAAAAATCGTTGGATTTAATATTATTTCAATCATAGGTTATACCAATGGCATACTATTAAATATATAAGTCATTTATAGAGCACTTTTGCCAAAGGATACAAAGCGCTGTTACAAACAACGGACAAGACAAACAGCGACAGACAGATTAACATAGATTATATAAATAAATGGGTTTTGAGTTGTTTTTTGAAAGAGGCCAATAGAAGTAGCTGTAGTATTGACTATTTGGTTCGAAAGCGCATTCAACAACTTGGGAGCAGTGAAAAGCAGTGATCACCAGCACACATGTTGGTGTGCGAAACCTCCAACATGGTGCAGCACGAGCTGTGAAAATTATAGTGTGACTCCCTGATATTCAGTAAATCACTCAAATAATAGGGGGTTTAATTGTTAACTGTTTTATATCTTAACATGAGGGTCTTACAGGTGTTGTGGAATCTGAAGCCAGTGGAGGTCAAGTATCAAAGGAGAACTTGGAGAAGTAGAGGTAAATTTTGGCTTTTGATAAATAAACAGTAAACAGTAAAGATACATAGGCCTGTTATTTAAAGACTCTTGGAGACTACAACATTGACAGCTGTGTAATGTGTCACCCAAAAAATGTATAAATAACATACATACTGAAAACACAGACAAAATTTCAGGAAAAATCTTGAAGCAAGTATTCATTGGATTTTTTAATTTTTGTGTTAGGCTATTAAAGTAGCCTAATTGTGTCAGCCAAAAAAACACACCTAGCTCGGACCATCTCTTTTGCAATATCTTGTTAAAGAAAACTTTCTGGGATATGATACAATTGCTCTTCATGACAAATGCAGGAATGACCGAGATCCTCTTTTTAAAAAATTTGTTGATAAACTTTGATTCATAAATGTAACATATGGATCTATCAAAGGGCTCCCTCTCTAGGTCACGTTACAAATGAAGATAATGTATGCAGCTAAGCACTTGTACTTTTGATAAGGAACACAAAAAACCTTCAAGCTGAATATTTCCTTTATTTTTTTTTATAAATTAAAAAGCAATATAACAACATTATAGAACTCAATTTAGTTTTGTAAGGTTGCAAAAAAATGACCCTCGGGTTAGTATATTATCCCCTTTATGACAAATTTGATCACAAACTTGTAACTTAATCTAGCTAGTGGTAAAAAAAAAGCATGTTGACCAAATAAGGAAATGGCTTGGGGTTATAATTATGAGCATTTTGTATTGAAACTGCAGGGGAATATAATGGACTGAAAATTGTTATTTCTAGGGCCACACTTGTTTATGAAATTGTAAGGAGACAGCGAATAGCCTCGTAATATGTATGCAGAAAACTTTGCCCGTGGCGTTTAATATACTTCCCTACTCCTTAAGGGTGGTAAGTTGTCTCCATTTCCATGGGAGGTGTAAATTAATTAAAGGTGTATCTTTGTTACAGTAAACTTATATGGTATGTATGAGGTCATACAATAGGCTACAATCACCGACAAAACTAATGAAACAAAGTTGCCGAGGCTACTACAAGTTTCGCAAACTAAAGATCAACTGAAGACCCCCTCTCCCCCTTTCAATGTTGTGTCCTATTACAGCTCCAACGCTTTTGACCAACATTAAGTATGGGGGAGCGGGGGTTTGTTTCATTTACTTTTATCAGGGATTTTAGCTAGCTTGCTACAATAGTGGCCACTATTTGTGTAATCACTCGATGTTATTAAATTTCCAGTGACGTTAAACTTTGCAGCGACATTGAGCAGACGAATGTCCTTACATACAAATAATGACTCACAAACAACATTCTATAATTACTTACAAGTTGGGGAGGGTGGTGGGGCTCAGGTGCACCCCAATACATAGCAGTGAATATAAGATATATAAGATATATATATATATATAAGATATATAAGTCCATATAATATATAAGGAACCTACCTTGCTAATAGCGATCACTCTTTGGTTTAACCACTCGAAGCTATCAATCTGATACGCACTATATGCAATATTCCAGTTATTACCTACATAACTACTGTAGAAGTAACTGTTACAGGTATATGTCTAACAACCAGTATTATACCAGTAAATATGTGTTTTGGGGGGGGGGGGCTCCAGGGATATGGTCGCCAGCCAAAAAAAAAAAAATATGATCCTGTTCAATCAGGTAAATGGAATTATAAAATGGAAATGAAAAACCTGTCAATAAAACACTTTACAACACTTACAATTATAATCATTTTAACAATTTATTAAGATTCAATGGTGGAACAAGAAAGCTATAATTGCCACCAACAGTTAATTATTGTGATGTTAAAAAAAAATCTTAACATCACATATCCACATATATATATATACAATCTAAATATGGATGAGTGTCGCTCTTGTTGGGGGCTGAGTAGAGGGATTTACTGGTGTGGGGGGGGGGGGGG
>JAODFY010066918.1:0-12153 GCA_027580055.1 Paracaudina chilensis | reverse complement strand
AGGGTCAGTGGTTAGGGTGGGAGGGAAGGGGAGGGTAATGTCTGGGGGGATTGTCTGTGGGGATTGTCTGGGTGGGGAATTGTCCTGGGGGAAATGTCCTAGAACCGACTGCAGAGTGTGCAGCTAGATCTAAATATTTTAGTGCTTCGATTATCATGTTTTAATTGTTTTTGTAGCTGAACTTTCAGCAATTATATGGCCTTTGTTCAACAGCATTGCAGTTGTGATGATATCATGTGGTGTGATTCTTTTGATGAAATGTTATGAGACCCTCCCCCTCCAAAAAAAAAAAAACTCACACTTTATACATGGTAATATTTCTAATAGTGTTACCTTTTTTTTTTTTCTATACAAATAATTTCTATATTAATAATTAAACTAGCTGAAGTTGCCAACACAATACTCTCTCCTATTTGGAAAACTCTCCCAAGATAGGCGCCCAAGCTGTTCGTTCCTCCTTTCATTTCAATGTGTATCAATGTGCAGGCATTGGCCATTAAGCTGGGCATTTTAACTATGTCAGGCCTAGTTGACAAAACAAGGCCATGTTTTTTTCTCTATATCTAGGTTTCATTCAAATTACTTTGTTCTCCTCATTTGCTGGTCTGTCACCGCAAAGCAGTGAAAATGAAAAAAAGTGAAAATAAAATTTCCTTTAACATTGCTGTGATGATGAAGAACGGTAGTAAATTGTGACTTGTATTTATCATGTTTTACGAGAAAGTTGGCATGGTCTCTGGGGATAAGCTTGTAGTGTTTTAAGCCAAAGATGAAGAAAGAGTCAATTTGAAAAGAGGAAAAAAAAACAAAAGTAAAAAGAAGCTCAAATGTCTCCCTTCCTTTCTTTTGTTTTGTATGTGTCATTATGTTTCACTCTCACCCTGTAAAGTGTTTCCTTGGTGTATGATTGTAGATGAATATATTGATTTCCTTCATTTGAATACAAATAGACCAAAAATGGTTTCATTAAATTGATTTTGGTATACAATTTTTATATAATGATGGTTGTAGTCTAACATTCTCTATTACTCTTGTTTTATGTTTTATTTTACTCAAAAAAACCAACAAATAATCAGCAGTCACAAAATGATCAATTTATTGATTAATTTCTAATAATTGAATAAAGAGTCTGATAGTGATTGATCAAACCTATGGACAGTCTACTACACACCAAATAGTTGAAAATTGTATCTGTTACAAAACCTTTAAACAATTATAACTTGTCAGTCTGTACAGAAAATTGGACTAAAAAAAACAGTGCTTGTCACTGAAAAACCATGGAAACCTCAACACCATGGAAACCAGAATGTCAACATTAGTTTATGACTAATATAAGTTCTTATACATTTTTATTAGCATAATTAATTATAGTGTAATGCATCTGAAACAAAGTTAAGATGGAAAAAAACCCTTAAAAATAGTTTGATTCAAATTGGAAACTGCATGTGTACCTTTGTGTTATAATGTACAACATGTGCTATTTTAAATTATTCAGATTAAAAACACGAATATGAAAGTTTGTCTTTTTGGCAGTTGGCAGTTCTATTGGATCGATCCCTTTGAACTTTTTGTGTGTCGATAATGATGAAAGTGCACAGAACTCTAAAGCAGATCGATAGAGCAAACACAGGCTACGAGACGTTAACTAACGATCAAGAAATTTTGAACCTTTACCAAAGCAGATTTGGCATCCTGGCTAACCTAACTCAATAATGCTCCTCAGCTAATCCTGTTACTTGTCAATGGGCCAACAGGGAGATGGTTTCAGTGTGGTTAATTTCTGAAGCTAGAACAAGGGTGGGTAGGCATGGCTTTGAGATCAACTGCCCGAGGGCCTCCATCAACCTGTCCTTATTTCATAAATAAAACAGTGAAAGATCCATTAAAATATGACGAGATTACAGAGCAGTCAACCTCTCTTTCTATTCAGTTGGTTGTCTAAGTTCATCACCTCACATCATGGAGGGAGTTTATATGATGAGTCAGCCTTGTCTGCAATGAAGATTTACAAATCTTTAACAATTAATTCCAAATGAAACCACTGAACCCGAATCAGATGTGCTCTAATAATAAGAGAAACAATGGATGGAGGGAGGGGTGGGGTAAGATTGAAACATTGGGTCAAAAATTAACTGCAGCACTTCATGACAGAATAAACTTGCAAGTGCTAGCGTTGGTGCATGGGTTGGGGCAGGCGATATGCACTTTGAATGGATGGAGCCCTGTGAATATAACCTTTTATTTGAAGAACATATTAGCTAGGTCAAGTAAACTACCTGCATCGGCTGGATGCACTCCATTTTCTCCCTAAAAGCAGCAGCCCTCTGAAAGCAGTTGTAATCAGAATAACCTACTTGGTACCGTTATCACAACAGATATCAGTTCTAATCATTACTGTATAAAACGGAGTAGCAATAATGCATTTTATGCACCAGTTAGCTCTTTTAGAGATGATTGTATTCAGACCACGACGAGTGCTAGCAAAGTAATTTTTATCTCTCCTCTTTAGCTTCAAATCCCAGGATCACCCCTCAGAGAATACACTCACTTATTTGGAATACACACAATAATTGTTCCAAGAAAGATTATGGGTAGGCTGGCCAAGGTAGTTTTATTCCTTGTTAACTCTGTAATGGCTAGCTATACCTGACTTGTTAGTTGTCCTAGGGGACAATCTTGAGTATGCATGGCCAAGACAGAAACTCTAAATGTTTACATTGATTGACTATTCAACAAAGCCTCTTAGTATGATGCTCTAAAACGCTCTACTTCTGCTGTACTTTTGTACTGACATTCTAAACATTGTCAGCATTGCCCTCACACAACAGACATTTGAACAAAGTGTTTCATAGTGCCATTGCCATTTTTGTTTCTTTTTACGATACATATTTTCTCTTCAAGCTTGTTGCACTTTAACATCAGTGGGTTATTGTTGTGTAAATATTTCCATTAGACCTGTAAATGCTAAAGAATTTGAAAGTGCAAATTGTGAACATTTACACAATATACAGTATATATTTGAAACCCTTTTGCAAAGAAACATATTAAGTTTTCTTCAGAAGCTGATTAAAAATGATGCTTGAAATTAATTTTTCATCAATCATGTTCAAAATGTTGAATCAGAATACAGTAAACATGATTTTATGAATTATCCTGTATTAAACAATGAAAGTAGCTATCATCAGTCCACTGAATATACTGTGGCTGTTATTATTTGATTATGAACTGTTAATGACAGTATCCATTTGTTTTGTCAGTAACCAATGTCTTTTCCAAACACATCCATTCAGAAGAATTTTGGGTCATTCTTTCATCGCTTCTTGGTTGCTTATACCAAGGCACTCAACAAAATTAGGGCGCTATGCTTCCATTCCAGTTTCATTCCCTGTCTTAAGGCTCTCCTATTGATACTTTACTCTTAATTAACAAGGAATGGGGACATTATCCATGCTCGAATTGCTCGCTGTAACAAGATTAAATGAGTAAATACCTGCATAGAATAAAATGGAAATTGCAGACATATCTAGGGTAGATTGTATTGTTAATAGATATAACAGAAACATCACTGACTTATGACCTCATCAGCCCTGCTGGCTAATATTTATAAAATATTTTGTAATGGAGTGGGAAATACTTTGTTGTTTCTGGAAAAGGGTGAAAAATGTACCAAATCCATCTTTTCGGCATGTTTCCAGAAATGACAAAGTATTTCCAGACCCATACTGTGTACTACTGTAATGTAGTATAAAACAAAACAGGAACAAAAATAAGACCTTTTCTTAGGAAGAGCATGCTGAATATTGATTGTAAACATTTTAAGGAAAATAATGTTTAAACCTGTTTAAAATAGTTTAGTATAATAGTATATATAGAATAGTATTTTTCATTGGTCTTGATGTTTTCAGTCAAGAGTGGTGTGTATGTTTTTATGTTAATTGTTTTTGAATAATCAATGATACAGCTTATTTGCATAGTTTGAAATAATACAGAATTATTTTTATGTTTAAGAACATATTTGGATGCCAGCAATTATATTGGGTAGTGATGAAAAATGAAGATTGTCCATTGTAAACAATTTGTATTTTTCCAGTTCTCCACAACCATCACTTAATGCAAATCATCATCCCAATAAAATGATTGATCAATAACATTTATGGCAATAATGTAATATTGGGATCTCTAGAGTACTGAACTGCAAAAGAGCTTTTAGTCTATGCAACAAAAATGTAATTTAAATGTAAAGCATTGGTATGGATCAGTAGACATTGAGCTCTATTCGGGTCAATCCTCATATCAAGTATTGTCAATTCTGATACAACCAGTTGCTTCTGATACCTGAAATGACAAGTAAAGGTGTAGATCTGTCCATGATTCTCCCTAAAAGGAACAAAATTAACAGAAATGTGGTAATCCAAAACCCAGATGCCTCCTGCTTAGGACATAAGATTCCGTACGTGTAACTGTCGTTTTCAGATCCAAACAGACATTCGTCACTTCTTTGGCTGACAACGTTTCCTAATTTCTATTCTTCAACGATTTCCCCATATGCTAAACAGCTCTCAGGTCGCTATGGAACGTTCACAAAAGTGTTCAAGGATGCATAAAGCAACAGGGGGCAACGTAAAGATGATTTTATTAAGTAGCATCTTGGGCCCGATAAAAATCCCTTGTTGGTAACCACAATGTAGTAAGCCTACTGCCTCGCCATTTACATAGAAGTCTTTGCTGCTGCCATTGACAGTTTGCACAGAATTATTTCAGCTCTAAAAAGATTAAAGGCTATACTTAAAAATTGCAGACAAGTTGTCTGTTGCGGTCACCAGAGCAAGGAGGTGACCAAGCGTAAAATGGCTTTCAGGCAATCTTGACAAGCTTTATAGGATGTCAGCACCTGGTCATTGACTTTGAACATAACAAACATCAAATGGTCGATTCCATGATAAGGTCATCCTCCTACCTAATTTTTCAAATGCAATGTATATTAGAAATGTACATAGTTTCATGAAATGTATTACCTTTGGTTCCCAAAAGTTTAAAAAAAAAATCTGTTTCCATGGATCAAGGAAGCAATTTTGAGAATTGGTTACCATAGAAACAAAATATTGCTAAATTGAGCTCATATGATTGACAATTCACACAGGAAGGATATATATTTTCATAAAATAACATTTTGTACACATTTTGTAAACATTATATATTAATAAAAAAAAATGGTATTGTATCTTACGGAAGCCTATTCTGCCTACTATGTTCCCTTCATAGTTCCATCTACTTTGTCAGTTGAAAGCGATTTTTAATAAAGGGTTTGAATACAGGTACTGTACCTATATTCTATTTTGACTGAATTAAATATTTTGCATCTGGCCACACCATGTGTGGTTGATTTCACCTGAACAGGATTCAAGGACTGTATCTGGTAAGTTTTATCACTTCTTGTGATTTGCTGAGCTGTTCTTTCCCTGTCATTGCAAGTGACTTCCTGCATCATGACAAGACGTCTGTGGTATTCACAGATCACATACATTTCTGCCTGAAGGATTGGAAGAATTGCGTGTCTAGACCGATGGACCGGCCAGTCAGTTCAAGAACCAAATTTGTTATGGCAGCTACATTGTATGAAAGTCATGTCTGAGCAGCAAGGTGTGAAGATGAATTTCAGTGCAACAAGTCATGGAAAAGAGCCAGTTGATGGAATTGGTGGCACCTTGAAATGGATGGCAGCAGAAAAAGTGAAGAGCCGTCAGTGCATAATAAATGATGTGCATGATTTTAAGAAGGCAGTGGAAGGATCAAGATCACAGTCATCACTCATGAAGAAATCCAAAATCCCCAGATCGAACAGAAGCTGGGTTCTACTTTCACTAAAGCAGAGCCAATCAAAGGTATTTCCACATTTCATTTCATCCAGCATGATGATCTCAAGGGATTGATTACCCGAAGATACAGCACAGAAATCGCTAATGTCATCACAGCCACAGGTCAGCATCAAGCACCTATTATAATTCAGAATCTGGCAGTTCCTGGACAAACTTCAGAAGAGAGCAATGCCTTTGAGGCTACAAACCCAACCCATGAGCATGAGAATGGTGTCTCACTGACCTGAGGCATTGTGCAGGAGGGTTCTACAAATGTATACTCCACCAGTGTGCGAAGGCACATGGTACAGTATGGTGTCTATTGGAAAGAATCAGACTACTCTACATTGGAAAAGTCTGGTAAATTTAGGTGACCAGGCGAGAATGGAATTCATTCACCAATTTTCGCAGGATGTGAACTGCTTTAAAACTACAAAGGACATAGCGATCGTGCCGACTACACACATCTTAACCTGCATACAGCCTCCTATGCATTGCCAGTATCTTCCTCAAGGTGCAGCACGCTGAAGTTGGCAGATGATAATGACTTCAAACTAGAGAAGGACAAAACTTTCATGAATACCAGATAGTTTGAGACAAGGCTTACCTAAATAAATGATAAACCTTCCCCACATAATTCCACATGCCCTGTGATAAGGAAAAATGAGGTGAAAATTTTGTTCAAAATGTCACGCGAGTCACGCTGGAATGAGCCTACAGTTACAGTAAGCCTATAATCTGCAAAGTATATCCTTAATTATATAGCCTAACTGTAAAACATATTTACAATTAATACACAAAAAATAGGTAAGATCATGTTAAATAGCTAAAATAAAGAACAAACAAGGATGAGGCAACCACCTAGAGTAATAAATCAATTTGTAAAATTGCATTGCATGAGGGATAGATTCAGTATACAGTATTATTGGATAGGTTCTACCAGCATGTAGAGGTATTATTTCAGCTACAGTATGTACGGTACAGAACCTGTACCGTGTTATCTACAGTTTGTAGTACAGGTACAGTACATGTACTGTGAATACTGCTGTATTCACCCAATGTTTTCTACATTACTTCCTTGTTTCTTATGTTTTTTCATTCAGTGTAAGATAAACATATTGATTCTGCAAGAGGATGTTATTAACTCCTGAATCATCCAATATCTCACACATTTACAGTACTTGTTGTGTTGAGTGTTTTTTGCTTACACTATTAAAGGTTCCAAGAGGTACTGTAAACACCAGTTGCCATTGATCTACAAAGCCAATGCCACAGTGTTTTGGTATATGCTGTACTCAGTAATTATTCTTTAATTTGCATTAAGACACAGTACCTGTACATGCATTAAAATGAATTTATACTGTACTTGGTCTGATTATGAGCATTCATTTCTAGAAAGTACAGTATGTCACATGGTTGCCGGTTTGTTTTTTTCCGAGGCGTTTATAAATTGTTTCGGCCGTTTGTAGTAAATGGCTAAATTACAGTATATATCAAATTTATGAACCTAAAAATCTCTTCCCTCTCAAACAGATTTACAGCCCAAAAATATATGTTTGCAAAATTGGAAATCATGGGTAGGATAAAATGTGGGTCAGCTTCATACAAGTTTGATTATTGTACTAAACAAACAATGTCATCACCTACCATCTGGAGTATTATTACAGCAGAAATATGTAGTTTAACAAGTGTTATTTTGAATTGGCATGTGTGGCCCACAATTTAATTTTGTGTATTTTATTTTTGGCACATCTCATGTCTGACAAATTAATTGGGAATGGGAACCTTTGCAACATCATCATTATACTGTACTGTAGGCTCCAAATAACAATTTTGAAGTATTTTGTCTGATTTGGCCCATAATTTGGCTGGTTGTGGCTTAGATAAATTGGCAACCCTGGTATGTCATTGTAATCTGTAAGCACCTTTAAAATGATAAAATCAAAACAACAAGCAACATTCCACAAATTCCAAACACTTAATAATCAACAGTATGCCACTGCCTGTCTCCTGCTGGGATTTGGACTTTACCTCTGTAAAGGACTGTAGGTTTCAAAGTCTGTTCATATGTACTGTAGTACAGGACAGTACACTGTATATATCTATTAGCTTCATGCAACCGAACAGCAGTGATCTACACTGTATCAGTATTTTAGCTAACCAACTTTGCTAATGGAAAATCCGGATTGCTGTTTCTGTTGAATGTTGACTATATATATAATAGCCATGCAGACTGTAAAAATAAAGTTATTGAAACTTCATGTATACAGTAGACGCTGGCTGGAAAGTTGGTGAAACATTGTGTACATGTATGTGTATCTGGTCGGCCAGGGACTAGACAGGCGTATAAATATATATATTACAAACAGTAGTATGTAGTCTATAGTTTAGTATATATATATATGTACAGTATATGTATACCAGTGTTCTCCACGGGTTTTGACGGCAGGGGGGCGGCGAAGAGGGACTTTGCGATCGCGTAGCGAGGAAATTTTTGTCAATTAAGACGTTAAAAGATGCAAAATGATGACCCTTAGGAATGACTTGAAACTATTTTCTACATCCCACAATTCCAGAATTACTTCGAACGCAGTCAATTCTTATTTGAAGGCATATCCGACGGACACTATTTACATGAGGTCAATTTTCCCTAAACGCATTTCGTTGGGCTTTCCGCAATAATATTGATGTAAAAATACACAGTCACAAACCGAAAGGTTCTACGGTCGCGAGTTGAATTAAGCGAGTACTAACGTGACAGAATAAACATGCGCCGAAAAAATTGAACACTGCCAAAAAATTCAAAATGTTTTGGAAAGTTGCAACATGCATAACCATAAACACGAGCAAACATATATCATAACATTTCCGAAACATGTCAACCAGTGTATTTAAAAAAAACACTGGCATAATTTGTTGCTTAGTAATGATTCCAAAATTAACCTGAAATCATCCCAATCACACTGAATTACGATCACAATTTTTGGGGGAACGTTATGTATTGCTTCCAGATCAGCTAGCTATGCTATAGTGTGTTAGGATAACACTTTTCTGGCCATGTGCTTCTCACATCTGGGATCGTAACTGAATGGGGTGTCGTTACTTCACAATGACAATAAATAAATTTGACAATGTACCCGACTAAACCAGCTGCATTGGGTTGGAATTTTTACGCGTTTGCACAGTTGCACACTGACGCAGTAACCTCACAACAATCCATGAGGGGCGGCAAATGTTACTCGGGGGGCGGGCCGCCCCCCTGAAAACCCCCCCCCCCCATGGAGAACACTGTATATATATATATATACTTGTATATATATATATATACATGTACATGTATATATATATATATATATAACTATAGACTACTGTACTACTGTTTGTAAATTTATATGAAAGGACATTGCACATGAAATATTTGAACTTAACTGTAAAATGGAATTTGTCATGCTTGCTTTTATTGGTAAACTTCAACAAATTTTGTATCTAAAATAACCATCTAAAATATACAATAGCCCATTAGGCAAGAGTTACATGTACTGTAGGTAATACACTATTGTACTGTGCACTGTATGTTGACTGTATGTTGTACAGAAGTGTTGGTTACAGTGCATCCTCACAAGAGGGGGTGGGCAGGGGGCAATCACTGGTACTGTGCAACATGTGACCCAGATGAAGAAGAAATACTGTATAAAGGATGACAGAAATGTGAAGATGAGCCTTGGTTTGCTATAGTGATTAAAGAATCACTCCAGACCAGTGGTGGTCAGGTATGTATTTGTCTGGAGTGCTGCATGACTGCTGTGAAGATTTCTCCCCTACAATGATAATTACCCTGCTGAAGTGTCACTAAAGTACAGTATATAACACAAGCAAATGGCTTTAAACTGTATTGTACTTGTAAACTTGGGTGCTTTACTGTAGTAAGGGAGTGAGAGAGAGATGGGTGGGGGTGGTATTATGTTAGGCACATTTAGAAGTTACACCTTGATGACTCCCATGCCCTTACTCCAAATGGTATATCCCACCAAAAAAGTCAAATATAGAGGACAAATGCAATAGCATGTGATTAGATCTGTAATAGCCACCCCAGGGAATAAACCAGGGGGTACAGATGATAGTGTTGTTCCATAGTAAATAAAGAACAGGGACAAATACACTATTATACATGTACAGTATATCAACCACCGAACTGTTAGCCTCAAAATAACCCCATAATAAAATTTCTAAACGGGCACAAATAATGTGTGATTTGACCAATTAGGGGTATGCTGAATGGCAGTACTACTGTACACATGTGAACAAAGTGTAAATCCTGAGTACTGTTATACAGTATATTAAGTAATATTTGGTTCAGTTTGATAAGTGATGGGATATTGTTTGATATAAGTGTTTCTATATAGTTGGCTTCGTTGCAGTGAAAATAACAGCATGATTTACAGTACCCCAATTGACACAGGCCCTCATTCCATTTAGCTGAAGATTTACAGTACATTACCCCAATTGTCCAGGCCCCAATTCCATTGCTGATGATTTATGGTACCACAATTGTCCCATTCCCTCTAGTGTTGATGATTTATAGTATCCCAATTGTCCCATTCCCTCTAGTGTTGATGATCTATAGTATCCCAATTGTCCCATTTCCTCTAGTGTTGATTTATAGTACCACAATTGTCCCATATCCTCTAGTGCTGATGATTTATGGTACCCCAATTGTCCCATGCCTTTATTCCAGTGCTGATGATTTACAGTACCCCAATTGTCCCAGGCCCACTAGTGCTGGCTGATGATTTACAATATTCCAATTGTCCCATTTCCTCTAGTGCTGATGATTTACAATACTCCAATTGTCCCATTCCCTCTAGTGCTGATGATTTATGGTACCCCAATTGTCCCAAGCCTTCATTCCAGTGCTGATCATTTACAGTACCCCAATTGTCCCAGGCCCGCTAGTGCTGGCTGATGATTTACAATACTCCAATTGTCCCAGGCCCACTAGTGCTGGCTGATGATTTACAATACTCCAATTGTCCCATTCCCTCTAATGCTGATAATTTACAGTACCTCAAATGTCCCAGGCCCTGATTCAACTGCTGATGATTTACAGTACACCTCAATTGTCCCATAACTACAATTAGTTTGGGTCAACCTTGGTATGAATGTTCCTGATATTGAGTACAAGATCCTGGTTGTATTTAGTTATTAGGTCAAACATCTACATCATGGTAAAGCACTGAAAGACTTGTACACATGCCCTGTAGAGGCCAAACTGGTTCCAACAACAGTAGTGAGTGCACATTCATACTGTCCATGTACTGTACTGGTGGAGACCATCATGGATCTGTCAAAAGAGGTCAGATACAATGTACATGACTTGGCAAACATGATAATACATGGCTCTACATTATTGCTTGACCCAGGGCAAGTAGAACCCTCAGTCCGGGCAAGTCAATACTTCAACTTGCCTGATTGGGCAAGTGGCAAATATCGCTCATACAAATGTTGTTAAATAACCAAAAAACCTGAACTGATCAAATGTTACCCTAACACAATGGTACCATATAAAATAGTGATTTTTCACTATCAGCATGACAAAAAGTTAAGTGCAATTTGTGAACCCTCATTTCTATGGAATATCCATATTCCTGTAAACATCTCAGTTTACCTTTATTCATCATCTTGATTGTATTGCTTGTACAGTAATTACGTACATGTACAGTACGTGTACACCAAAGCACAGTCTTATACTGTGGTTGAATTGGCAGGTTGTTTGAAATGCTACTGTAGAGCCAGGTGTAATACAAGGATGAATCAGCTGATAATTACATCAGTAGTTTAACAACCTTTGTTAGCTTTGTCCCTTGCAGCTAGAGGCGAGGAAATTGTTGCTTCTGCAGGCACCGTTTGACCTTGCTTTTGTATGCAGAGTAAAGGCCAACCTTGAAGCTCTTCTTACTTTAACCATAATCAGTATGATGAGCCTGATGTTGGTCTATATGGCCAAACATAACTTGACAAGTCTGTAAGACACAAGTCCAGTTGATACACACTGTACATTTACAATCACATACTGTCTACAGTATTGTATACGTATAACCTTTGCCTAAAACCCTGCTGTGTACACTTTATAGCCTACAGTACAATAGAAAGGAACCTACAGTGTATGCATTCAACTTGGCGTGTGTGTGGACCTGTTTTGTAGCAGGTCAGAGGACTTGAATAAAGGAATTCCAAGTCCTCGGAAGACAAATTCAATAGGAACAAAAGGTCCTCGGACGTTCGAACAATGGTTAGGGTA
>JAODFY010066807.1:0-12154 GCA_027580055.1 Paracaudina chilensis | reverse complement strand
ATTTGTAACCTTTTGCTCATGCTTAATTCCTAACTGTTGTTGGTGCGGGAAACATCTTGTAATGAAAATCGCTTGCCATTCCCTTCGTTCAACGCTGATCCCCCACCCGTTCTCAAATGTGGACGCGACCAGGATCAACGTAACTACTGTACCTCCCTGGGGGTAATAAAATGTGAACAAATCTTGGATTCAGAATGTATATGTCAAAATGGGTAAAATGGGGAGGCCGGGGGGGGGGGGGGAATTATCTGTCATAAAGTCTTAAATCTTTATCATATGAAGCATATACTATACCCACCTTTGACTTTCGCAGGTCGTTGAAATGTTACTAGACCACGGGGCGGATCCTAACGTCGGTGACCAGAACTCCGCCAGGCCCCTCCACAGGGCTGCCTCTAAGGGGAACCTCAAAGTCGTCAAAGTTTTACTTCAGTATAATTCCCACGTGGACGTAACAGATAGTGAGGGAAATACCCCATTGTAAGTAATCCTTTACCCAACCCGAAAATATTTTTAATAACAGACAAAATTATTTTCATAAATTAGGCATTTTGCTGTGATTTAGTTTCATTTAAGACAAAGTTAAAATATAAGCATGATGTCATATAATCTTGTTAGGTTGAACTTTAAATGTTTGTTTGCTTCATGTATTAATAACATTGCTTAAAAAACTGAAAAATAATGTCACAATCAGAAAGATCATACTCTTAACAAACTTTGTTTTTGTTAAATTTAATATGCGATGGGCTTTTTTCGAGAATATTGAACAGGATAGTTGCACATGCATGAGTACAATCATGTAATGTTATGCAACAATGTGCAGTGTATTTGGGAAGGAGTTTTACACGTGCAATAATTCTGATAATCCATACTGTATAATACTGTATTGTTTATAGCAGCATTAAATGATATGCAAAATAATGCGTCATTTGTTGTAGGTGCAAGATATAGCACTTTGACAAAAGTAAAATACATAAGATTTATGTTTTTCACAAATAATAACACAAGTTACCCTTTAACTGTACAGAATCTGTGCATAGTGGCCTCTGTCAAGGAAGAAATATGCTTATCTTTTATTTTGCATTTGATTTTTTTCAAACTGGGTCTTTCTTCTGAGAGATTTTTGTAAGTAATGTGTTGTTACGTGTTGGCTACACCATCACCATAGTAACTATACAGATTTACATTTTCAATTATTTTAAAAACATTTCAGACATTTAGCCTGTGAAGAAGATCGAACAGATGTTGCACTTTTGCTATTGCAACATGGAGCAAAATTGGATGCATTAAACAAGGTACGATGTCTATTAATTTTTTAATACAGATTTTTGTCTGTTACTTATTTCATTACCTGTTACACTCCACATTTTCTTCCTTTTCAATTTCAAAGCCATCACATAGAATGCCTGAGAAATGTTTTTGACATTTCAACCTGAATATATATGACTGGATTAAAAGTGGGGTTGCAAGTATCAAATTCACATGAGTTTTCGGTGACACCGAGAACTCACAGATTCCTAATTTAATGAACATGTTAGTAAATTATCTCATTGAGGTGTTTATAGTTGCAGGGATGTGTTCATTCATAGTTTCAAAAGTGTGCCAATTGAAAATTTGAATTTTTTGTAGGTTTTACTTCATTTATGGGCAAAGATTTTTACATTGGAAACAAGTTTGTATATAAATTTCATGTGACATTCTCCTCTTATATTGCATAGAATTAAATTAAATGTCTATGTTAAATACATAAATCATATACAGTACACTGAAAATAATCACAGAAAAAGCAATAAAATTTCCTATTGATATTATAATAAAGTGTGTGTTAGGCAAAGTAGCCTAGGTACATCAATGAAAAGAACATGTTTCTTCTGATGATTTCTAGGTAAATAGAGTATATCAGTGAATGATTTTAAAGATTTTGAGAAGGACAACGATTTACAGAGATTTATTGGCCTTGCTAAATGGGAGTAGTCCTTACAATTCTAATTATGAGCTGGGAGAAATTGAATGTCTAAATGGGTCTCCCTGTATACATTAAGTTGTCCTTCCAGAAGTCTATGTCATTGTAACAGCTAGTGCCCAAAATAGACCTACAGTACATGCTAATGCTATCTACAGTGTGCATTTTGTTACTATTAGTAAACAAACTGAAACAATTTGAGCAAAAGTTATGCTCGTGTTCCATTCACCTTCATAATTTGTTTACGTAACTTATGACTTTACAGAGTCATGAACACGTTCTATCGTATTCCTATAGGGACAGCTGTACTGTTCATAGCATAATATGTGGACTCATGAGCCTATAGAGAAAAAACACAAAAAAACAGTAGACTGACAAAACACAACCAAAATTACAGTTTAACTGATTCATATCGCATTCTTCAAAATGGATCACCCCGACGATGCTCAAGAAACAAATGGAACGCAGCATAACTACATGTTTTATTTTAAATAATGGTGGCTTCCATTCATTCCTGATTGTCTTCAAAAACAAATTTGCCAATATTTTGTAATACATATGTCTAAAATTGTAGGATGTAAAATTTGTTAGTCGCAAAGGACAACCAGCAAGCATGTTTTGGTTGCCCTGTCTAAATTGTGGCAGTCTCGGACAACCGGACAATCATTTTATGGCATGGAATTTTATTAGTTGAGGTATGTACCCGGCAAACCAATGGAAATGGGGTTGTAATATTTGCTGTATCAGAAAATTTATTGAATGTTTCAAAATCTGATTAGGGTTACTTAAATTCGCAAAACAGGTACATGTTTAATATAATGCTATAGGCCACAGGCTACTTACAAAAGTAATAGGAGACAAGGTTGTGTTTTGGTGTCATGTTTTTATGTATGTATGTATGTATTTTATGTATGTTTCTCATCATGACTCTTTCATGAGTACATATTCTCCACTAATCTTTGCATGAGTTGAGGAATATTTCAACCATTTTTACAAGCTATGAATCAGTACTGCTTTTCTGGCATATCATCCAATTTCATTTGAACCAATTAATGTATCCTGTTTCCACATTCAAAATATGGCTAATGATTCTGTTTTGCCTCCCAGGAGAAAAAGTCACCCTTAGAGGTGGCTAGCCCCGTTTTAGCTTCAAATTTACGCAAGAAATATGAAGCCATGTGATGCCGAAAAAGAAGGGGAGTTATTTCAAGATTTGTTTCATCTTAGCAAGAGGCTTCCTCACATCGTCACATCTTCTCGACGTAGCTGAAGTTCACTCAGATGCCATCACCAAAATGTTGTAACTTGCGTAAACAAGCCGTTATAGGGGCTCACTAAAAGCTCTAGAGAAGCAAGCATATATATGCACCTCTGTGTTTATCATATATGTGAAGTTTTATTTACACTTGCGACTCCTCCCTATGGGTCCAGATGAGTCCCATAGGGAGGACTTATCTGTACATAGAGGGCGACATTTCGGTCCAAGTAATGTCTCCCGTAGGCCTAAAAGATTTAACAACCGATGCTTTAAAACCGAATAAATCTGTAAAAACTTTTTTACTACCAAAGATGAAAATAAAAATGTGCAGTATTTCCATTACATCCAAAAGCAAAGTTGTAGAAAAGGAGACTTGCCGCCTCTATTTTGTCATCAGGATAACATGCCTGGTTATGACTGATGCAGATAAATCAAGGATTAAGAAAATTGACATAATTTTTTTTTACCGTAAAGATTAAATTTGGTAAATCAATAATAACTTCCTAGTATCCAGTGATAGATATGTCAGGTTGGAAATTGTATAACAAGCTATCCGACATCAACATAAATTAACTTTATTTATGTGGTATAGCCGTATAGGTATTGCTAGGAAGGTGGTTAGGACCAGTGATGTAAATACATCTTTATTCCTATGCAAAACATTTTACAGTCATCCCGTTGAACAAGTGTTTGTACATTGTAGGACCTTTGTTGTGTCTACACACTGTAGGTACAGTCAGAGTATGAGCAGCCAAATGTGACTTTATTCTCTCCTAGTGTAATGCTTTAATCATTCAGTCCATAGTTTGTCCCCAAAAAGAACAAAAAAAAAACTAAACTCTATTTGCCAATCATAAGCAGGAATTTAAGCTAGAAACTTGGTTTACTGTTTTGTTAATCGACATATTATCCCTTACAAAAAAGTTCTATAGAATTCTATAGAATTCTATAGAATTCTATAGAAATTTTTAGAATTCTATAGAACACTTTTGTAAGGGAGGTGTAAACTGGTTATTGTCATTGCATAATTGATGTAAACAGCCAATTAGACATACAAAAGTTAGCATTACAATCCAAAAAAAGTATCTAAACAATTAATGACCACTATGACCATAACTGACCATAACTCACACAGATGCTGATCAGCTGTCAACTGCAACTAATCTTGCTTTCAGTAGGCCTCCAATTGTGTTTTTCAGAGTCTTTAGGCCTAATCTCACATACCGTCTCATTCGGTGTTAACCCTGTGTTTATACCGAGGCAAAACTGCAGGGTAACACCACAAATTAAGTCTGTGGTCTCACATACCTCAAGTTTAGTGGATTCAAATATGTCAGGACTTATGCATACAATGCTAAACCATACTGTAGCTTATATCTCTGTAGACCACTGATGGATATGATGGAATGAACATACAAACACAGTGAACCTTAAAACTGCAGAATCCTCCAGAGTAGGATTGAGATTGTAACAGCTACAGAGCATCAATGAATGGTCTCAGGTTATCATTGCTCGAAGTAACAGTGTTACCTCGAGGCCTCAGCACAGGGTATATGTGAGACCACAGTAATACAGTCTTATCCATCATAATAATCTTTTATTCTTGGTAATAAATAATTCATCTACCCATTTTGTATTTGCATGACTGTGGAATTTCAGTTTTCTGTTATTTTTTCAAGATCATGAATATTCTGTTTTCACCAGTTCTGTTTTTCTTCTTGTTAAAAAACAGAAAAGAAATAAAAGAGATGTAAAAAAAAAGTATGACTTTTCTGTTGTTTTGCTAGTTTTACTAGTGTTATCATGAGTAGAGTTTATCAATGATTTCAATTATTTGGTGTGAGACCCATCTATTTCTTCAGTTCCACAGCAATTTTATCACATAAATTTAACAACAAAATTTGTTGTATTGCATAGCTTAGACCAAAGTTGCCCCACGCAATGAATTATACTATAAACATCTACCAGAACATGGATGGTGCTGCATAGAGTCTACAGGTGGCACTGGGGAGTTGGTAGTATGTAAAAGAGCTGGCAACAAACATGATACTCAGTTGCTTTCTCATCATTTGTCATGGTCCATGCCGCCAGGAGAAATTTCATATCGATCAATGTTTACTGCCTCAGAACCAATGATTAACTGGAAATATTGTTTAGAAAGTATATTATACTAGGTACAACCTTTGGCAAAGCCATGAGTATAAGGAAGTAATTTTGTTGGGGGTCTAAATCAGTGGCCAGGTTTAGGTTTTTACCCTTCACCAATTATACATTACCTACCTGATTTTTGGTTCCAATCTGCAGGCAATCATTGGAACCTATGCAGTAAACTTGGTATGTGTATATGTGTGTGAGGTTTGAGTTTGTGAATCTGATATCTCAGGCAGTTCAGGCATAGTGGATGGATATCAAACATGGCATGTTGGTCACAGGTAGTAGATGATCCCCATTGTTTTTGTTGTCCATGACATGAATATTAATGAGTGGGCAGGGCTTAAAGTAAAATTCTTAAAATGTCAATAACTTTGCAACAATATATCCAAACAACATCATACTTAGGTATGTTGGTGTTGGATTATGATAGTTACATTTCCATATGAAAATAACATTAATCTCATTAATATTCATGTGTTTGTGGGCCACATAGCATTTGTTCTTCCTGATTCTAGAACTTGTATGTCATCCATCAAATTCATCTCCTCCACTACTGTGACAGCTTGACCTGGGAGCTAGACATAACCTCTTGCATGGATCATTTATCAGCAAACAAAAGTGGTCATAGTTTGGGTGCAAGGTGCTCAAACAAAAACCACAAATATTCTCTCAGCAGCCCATTATTAAAAGGAGTAGTCCAGTGACAAATTAAACTGAACGGATAAAAAAAAACTACACTCAGTGGTGAAAGTCCCATTACAATTAACTTTACTTAACATTCTATCTCAGATGATAATTTATAAACACAAAACCAATTTTATATTTCATAGTTTCATGTGTGTTATGGTGATAAGAGCTGGCAGATTGTTTTTTGTTCCCATATTTTGAAAATTTTAATGAACATAAATTTCAGTAACTTCAGTTGTTTGCCCTTATACTAAAATAGTGAAGTTTTAAGGAATTGGAACCACAAAATGTATTTGTTTTCTAGTTGTTTATATATGTTCTGGGGATAGTGTTTACATTCTTGACAGCCAGTGGCATGATTTACATTCCCTCCCTGAGGATTCCCTGGTGTTCAATTGTGGTCAGTGTGGCATAGCTGGGACACCCCACTGGTATCTTTGATCTGGTGGGGTGTTTTCAAGCACCTTTTAAGAGAAAGTGTCAAAGCATGTAATCTGCAGACATAGCCAATTCTCAGCAAAGGTCATTTGGGGTCAATTTGTATCAAGGGACAAAAACCTTTTAATCAGGCTAACCCAATATGGGAAACTTGGATGAAGCTCACAATGGGTATATTTTGTACATAAACCCTATTGGTTGAAAAGAGACAATTTCCAGTCATGTGTCAAATGTCGAACCCTTGTCAGGCTAATGTTACATGGAAATTCAAATTTGTTTGGTGTTACTGATTTTAAAGAGGTCAAAGATAATTTGAGGTTGTCATGGTTGAAGTGCTGAAAATCTTGCAACAAGACTAACTTAATAGGGAAACATGCTTGGCACATTAGGTATCTTATAGTGAGCAGGCAGACCCTTGTGATTTTGCAAAAGGGGAAATTCCTTTCTGGTTATTAGTGGTCAAGCACAGCAGTCTTATTTGTACTATATTTATGTCAATTTCATGTGGGACAGTTGGATGTCTTGTATGTAGGTTTTTGTCTCACAGTATGAGGAACTGCAATATTTTACATGGAGTCAAAAAGAATTGATTTGAGGAAGCAAGGAATTTTATTAATGCAATTGAGGCCTTGGCATAGAATAATTTTTGGTGAGTGTGGGTCACATGTTTTTTTTTATATATAGGGGTTATGGCTGCAAATACCCCTTAAACTACCCTTTTTGGTAAACCATGTTTACAGGTGATGGAAAATAAATTGCAATAAGTAAACTAGGCTTTTGTTTAATTTTGTGTAAAAACATTGTGTCTCACAATAAACATATATTAACATATAAAACAAAATATATCTTTCAAATTCATATTACATTACACAGGGATGGCTTTGTAAACAACAACACAAATGTTATTTTCTATTTTTTTTTTTTTTTTGGAGGGATGGTGTCAGGTTGATAGAGGTTTATTATCACATAGTAATTACATTATGATGAGAAATGTTATTTATGATACAGTGTTGACCAGTCCAGTCACTTTCATACTGCAGTCATCTGGTTATACAAATGCATCATCATCATGGATGTAATAGATGTGAGTGTTCCAGACTTGACCTCAGTCAGCTTGTGTTAATTATTAAACTGAAAAAGGATTCTTGCAAGTTCCTGCATGCAGGAGGTTCATCATGATGAAGGGAGCATTTTGACTAAGTGTTTAATATGATGGGCTTTTGTCATGTGTCACTTGGCATGACTGTTCTCATCTTCATTGACTCTCTGTATCCAGGTGTATCACTAACGGTGCCATACCAAATATTAGCAGCCATTGTATGAGCAGCATGTGCACAGGCATGCTATTAAAGGTGACTGATGACCAGGGGATAACAGTCTGCTCATCAGGGATAACAGCCTGGTCACCAGGGGACAACAGTCTGTTAACCAGGGGATAACAGTCTGTTCAGCAGTGATAACAGTCTGGTCATCAGGAGATAGCAGCCTGTTCACCAGGGGATAATAAACAGCCTGGTTACCAAGGGATAACAGCCTGGTCACCAAGGGATAGCAGCCAGCAGCCTGTTCACCAGGGGATAACAGCCTGTTCACCAGGGGATAACAGCCTGGTCACCAAGGGTTAACAGTCTGCTCACTAATCCTATATTCACCAAACCACACTTTACACTTGCACAGAGAAATCAAGGATGAAATACAGGTTATGGGAAGGGACATTAAATGGAAAGATGTCTACAAAATACCACAATAATGAAGAGCAATGATGAGGGAAACCAAAAAACCTTTACCAAATGCTAACAGGGCTCAAGAAACAATTCACACAATTTTGTCATTTACACCGATATTATATAAAAACACAAAATTACAATGAAAATAAATTGTTATAATTTGTCAACATTTATAGGACAATGAAAGAAGTGCACCTATTGTAGCCACATGCTGCCACTTCCAATCAGAAATGGGCAACATTTCGTAAATATGCTATGGATATTTTCTTCGAAAATAAACTCAAATTGTAGCAACTTTAAATAAATGTAAATTTCCTTTCAAGTCTCCCACACCCCAAAATGTGCTAGCTCCAATTATTATACTCATTGGTGTCAATGCCTAATAGCTACTTCCATCAACCGAATCAGCACCCATAAATTTCAGGAACCGATTCTTGCCACTGGTCGCCACCACACCTTAGGGTACAGATGTCATCTAGGCACACCAAATACACAAATTTATCCAAAAACATATACCAAAACAAGCACCATAAACAAAATGTTTTACATGTCACAGGGCAAGTACCTGGAACATGGTAGAAAATTCTACATACATCAGCTCATTCTTCAGCCACATAAAATCCAATATTTCTTTTTACAGAATGTAGTTTACCCCATACCAGATAATACCTTGTAAACTATACAAATGAAAACAAAACTATGCACCACTGCCCAGTGCCTTAACCAGGTTAGTTTTCAATTTAGGGAAGAAATGGCAAAATATTTTTTTGGCTCCCCACCAAAAGTTTAAATTAAACCCTTATTCCTAATTTCAAGATTTAGTTATTCTGAGTGTTTACTTCATCTCAAATTGTCTAGGCAGTCTGATTTTTTTCCTGCTCCCTCTATGGGTTCAATACAGCATTCTAAAACTGAAAGTAGGAATCAGGGTTTGTTTCAAACTATTTATTTTCCTGATGAAGCTACTCTCTGATATGTGAAATCACAGATAAAAGAAGATCACTGAATATCTTCAAACCAAACAATTCACCCACATTTGTACAATGTGTTTGTTAGTGAAAAAAAGAAATTCAAAGCATTTCTTTACTGATTTCTCATTAAATGGTTTATGCTACCTTTACTCCACACTCCTCTCCAGTTTAATATGAGATTATGCAATCGATTAGCTTCAGTGTTCAGTCAGACGTCGCGGTGTCAGAACGTAGTCTCACCGCCAAAAAGCATCCACTTGCAGTATTGGCTCAAATTTAGTAAAACAGTTTCAGCTGCAGTGAAAGACGTGTGTGTATTCTGTGATGTGGTTATTTGTTTGGGTGTTCTCTTATGCGATGAGGTTGAACAAGGTCAAATCAAGGGGAAGGGGGTCAAATTAAGGAATGAGATAAATCAAGGGAATGAGATCAAATCAAGGAAATGGGGTCAAATTCAAGGGAATGAGATCAACTCAAGGGAATGAGGTCAATTTATGGAATAAGCCCTAATAAGGGGTACAAGGAACAAAATTTCTCTCTAAGTGTCAGAAATTAGTTGAATGTCTCAACTTTCTACAAAAGCTGAAATTTGAGGTGAATTAATAGGGCCGCGATTTGTTGGTTTCTGCATTCACACATTCTCCTCAAGATGAAATATTGCATAAAAGGTGTGCTGTGCCAAACTTGTGCAGTTAAATTTCTTATCGTAATGCAGCTAGAAATCCAAATCAGTCGCTGGGTCAGAGTTCATCTTTTGCATCATTCGACCCTGGGTCGCCTTTCAGATTGGTCTCATCGTCGCCGTCTCCTGTTCCATGCACACGCTCCTTGCCGGTCCACACTTCATCAAGGCAAACTAGAGGAAAAAAATAGTTTTAGATTTTGATTGATATTTGTGTCACAGTGACTAATGCTTTGTGTGTTACAATCCATGGATATCTTTGCCAAAGACAAACAATTCTTGCCCCACCTAGGCTGGATATATCTGCTAGACTGGTCAGCTCATTTGCTGTCATGTATGGGGCTTCGACTGATCACAAATTTGATGGGGAGGTCTGTGAAATTCACTCCAACAAAATTGCAACCTTGGCATACCATTTCATCTTGGTATAAGAAAAAATAGAGAATAATAAAGAGTTCTGACCCAAAGTTCCCTGATGACAACTAAAATGTAAGTTTATATAGAGTTTTTGAAAATCAGTATCTCAAGAACCAAAAATGCTATCGTAATGGGACTTTCAATATTCACCAGTGTATTCTTTTTCTTTTCTTTTTTATTAGTGCAGGTTCATGTTTCACTGGACTATTACTTTAATGTTGATTCCGTAGCATTGTCAGGGAACAAGAATAACAGTGATCTTGCCTGCCAGTTCATGGTTTTGCCTTCAAACATACATGGAGTGGTCTAACTAGTACTGTCATGACTACCAAGCATTTAACTGGTTGTTCTTACAAATTCTAGTAGTTGTGCGAATTATACAAATTGTAACCAAGACTGAGAAAGTCGCTAACTACAACATCTGCGTTTACGTTCCATGTTAATTTAAGTTACGACGTACTCATCCTGGACAGTGCCCAGATTGAAACAAGAGTTTTTAACCAGAAGGTCTAAGACATGTAAGAAAAGATAATCTCATACAAAGGTAATTTTGCCAACAAAGTTTGATTAACTAGCCTAACACTCAGTAAACACTAACAACACTGTAACATTCTATAGCCTAGGCTAGTGACTACTGTATAATGAATGCACTGAAGTTTGTTCGGTACACAAATTATATCGCAATAGTTCTTCACTGATGAATCATCGGTGAGAGTGCTCCACAGCTCTGTTGAGGACTTCTATGAGAGCGCCCTTTGTTGATGTTCAAGAATGACAGGCAGCCCCATGCATTGGGCAAGTTGAAGTAAATATTGACTTGCCCATACAGAGTGTCTACTTTCCCTGGGCAATGGGGCAATCATTGTATATGTTGGTCAATATTCAGTTTGGAATCATTATAATGCATCATAGTATTATGTTGCAGAGATGAACATAACATCTTTGATATTTAAGTATGCGTGTTGTGCAAAACTTAAATGTTTCCAATGTAACATACAGCTTTAGAAAACCAGGGCAACTTATTTTTAATATTGGCCAGGTAACTCAATCCCAAAACATGAATGTTAACCTCAAATGACCACATTTTCTCTGCCGAATCTGGATATGATATATGGCATAATTAACACAGTGGAGTAGTGGACTAATTCGATGAAATTGACCACATAACAATTACCAATGCTTACATAATACAGTCTGTAAACCTTATGTCTATTAGTACAAATCTGGAGTCCATAACCAGAAATCAGGAACTTCTGGCTAATTTAACCCTACTTTCAAATGACAAACCTGCATCTTCCTTGGTCAAGACTCTATCCGAACACAAATACTCGGTTAAATCCCTGGACTGATCAGTCTTGAAAAACCAGTTTTCAATCACCTCTTCGTAGTTCTCAATCAAGAAATGACACTGAAAAAAAAATCAATAAATAAAAACATTTGTGTTGAAGAAACACCAGAAAACAGAGCACACAATTTCACCATGAACCACATGCAGCTCCCCATACCTGTCACACAGTGCAAACAACTTATTGTAATATCTCTTCAGAATTCCGATATTTTTGTGGTTTTGGAAAACATTTCAGAAATCCTGTTTATACGAAACGAACAGACAACAGATTATTTTTTCCTTTGCGGAATAGTACTTACCAGGTAACCAGGGATGTGCCCACGCTGAGTGGCACTGGGAGACCTCACCAGGCACTAACAATTTCTGCCCGGCACTAATTAAACAAGAGCAGCAATGCCGCTGTATCTCCATATTATTGTGAAGATTTATTTCTTTTTTTATTCCATGGATAGCTATTGGTATGTCTTTGATCCAGGTGTGCACTGTCATGATACACTTGACATGTGATT
>JAODFY010066697.1:0-12162 GCA_027580055.1 Paracaudina chilensis | reverse complement strand
TTCTTCTTGAATATCTTCTTGTGGAAAGTCTCCTGGCATTTCAAGCAATTCCACAACCTCTCTTTCTGTTGTTGAAAAGGTTGTTACAGGGACTTCTTCTGATTCTCTGGTGGGCTCTGATGGTAGTGCTTCCTTTATTTCTTCAGGACCATGAACTGGCTCTATGGTACTTCTAGGTTGTTCTTCTGGTTTTGATTCTATTTCATGGGGTACTTCTAAGAGTAAGAGTTAGTAAATCAAGTGAAATGGTTATTTTCTAAAGTAGATCTCATGGATATGCACAAAATGAATGAATGAGTGAATAATGCCAATGGAAGTTAATATTTACACTGCTATTTAAATATCTAAAGCTTCACTCGTTGTTTATTAGATTTTAAAGATCTGATACTCTAGAAAACTTAGGATGGAAAAATATGAAAAAATACAAAATGTTACCTCATTATCCAAGAAATATATCTAATCCAGAGCTTTAAATGATACTTTGATTTATATGCAGTGTATGTCCTCATAGTACATTTTGTTTGAAATGCATACATACAATATAAACTACTAGAATGGTAGCAAAAATGTATTATATAAATATTAGTTCACATAAACCTTATATATCACTGCATTACTGTTAAACATTCTTGCATTTTGCATTGAGTCATCAATTTCAACAATGTATTCTGGAGAATAGCGACAGAACATGCAAATATTATTAAACATACATTTAGTCTTAGCATAAGTGATTAACACACATACAAGTCTTAGTATTAGGGTTGTCAAAATCATATAGCATGTTGTGGAATGTCTAAAGAATGCATTGCTTTGATCAGAAAAATATGACACATTGTTATGATTGAAAATATATAAACTAAGAAATGAAGGGAAAAAAATTGAAGAAAAAAGATTATGACAAATCATAGTTAGTGCAATGGCTGGGGATATAACACATAAAGCCCAGGAAACAATTACATGAAGCTTCCATTGCCTTACATGTGTTGATAGTCATTGCATTAATCATTAGTAAAAATCACACATACATTGCATGTGTAATCATTAGTAAACACAAAAAAAGTAAACATTGCATGTGTAATCATGATGAATACACTGGTCAATGGTTTCAAGCCTTGTATGTGTAATACTTAGTAAACACACACATACATTGCCAAAGGTCAGCAATATCAGTTTGATGAGCTTTTGTTTTGTACGTATTTGCTTACAAGGTTTACAGCTAATAGTACTAAAATTATGCCAAGTTCAACTGTAATGCATCCAACATAAGTTTCTGAAACCTTATATAAAATCAAGAATGAATGGCTGGAACAAAATAAATCCAATTAAGGAGCAATCTGTCTATAAACTTTGTTTAAATAAGACTCAACTTTCATTTATATCATAAACAGTTACTTTACCTAGTATGATAAGCTCTGCTTCAGTCTTTACCATTCCTGCTTCATTGGTTGCAACAAGTTCATACACTGTTTCATCATCTTCAATCACTTCTGTGATTGCAAGGGAACACACCCCATCTAACTCATATGCAGATATGAAACGATCATCACTGAAGGGATTGCCATTAATCAGCCATGTAATAGTTGGTCTGGGAAAACCAATAACTTGACAAATAAATCTGGCTTCCTCTCCAATGCTGACAGTGACATCTGTCAAATCTTGAACCAGCTCAATATAGATTGTTTCTTCATGTCTCTCTTCAGACACATCCACTTTTATTTCAAGTGGCTCAGGTTCTTTCTCGATTGTGATTTCTCTCTTCTCTCTAGTTTCTTCATCAGGGTAGATTTCCTGTGGGTGTAGATCTTTCTCTGACATTTCATAAAGAACAGGTTCTTCTGGAATCTCTTCAGTTTGTCTAATAACAAACTCAGTAGGCTGAAATTCTTCTGGACCTCTTTCCATCGGCAAAGTTGTCTCTCCTGTTTCTGGAATTGGTGCCTCAGTTATTGTTGTCAGAGTTGTCACCACTGTTTCAATCTCCTCAATGGTATCAGGCATTGCATCCAATACCACTGTCATGGAATCTCTATATTCTGCCAGCTGTTCAGTTGGGTGTTCCTCAAATGGTTTTTCTTCAGGTACATGGAAAGTAATTTTAAATTCTTGAGGAACCTGAGGCATTTCTTCAATAACAACGTCCATGGTTTCTCTGTACTCTTCTGGTTTCTCATATTCGTCTAGTTTTTCTGGTATATCTTCAGTTGATTGCTGTAACACTGGCAGTTCTCTGAGTACATCAAAGGCAACTTCAACCTCTTGAGGTGACTTTGGCTTTTCTTTAATAACACTTTCTGTTGTATCTTTGACTTCCTCTGGTTTGTCAGGTTTCTCGGGAATCTCTTCAGTTTGTCTAATAACAAACTCAGTAGGCTGAAATTCTTCTGGACCTCTTTCCAATGACAAAGTTGTCTCTCCTGTTTCTGGCATTAGAGCTTCAGTTATTGTTGTCACAGTTGTCACCACTGTTTCAATCTTCTCAATGGTATCAGGTATAACATCCAATGTCACTGTCATGGTATCTCTATATTCTGCCAGCTGTTCAGTTGGGTGTTGCTCAAATGGGTTTTCTTCAGGTACATGGAAAGTGATTTGACCATCCCTCGGTGTGTGTTCAATTGATTGTTCCTCAGTTGGTTCTGAAGCTTTTTGGGGGTGCTTCCATTCGACTGCTTCAATTTGTCCTCTTTCTTCTTCTAGTACTGTAAAAGTAAGTTTTTCCTCTTGAGGAATTTCTGGAGTTTGTTCAATCATCACCTCTACAGTGGTTTGAGTGACCTCAGGTTGCAAATCATCTAGATTTCCTTGTGTTTGAGCCTCCGTTATTTTCTCTGTGAAGATAAATTCATCCTCCAAATCATTTGATGTATGTATTTGTCCAACTTCAGTTAATAACATTAGGGAGCTGCATCTTCAATTAATCAGCATTCAGATGTTTCAGTCTGGCCAGTGCAGGAGGAAAAGCTAATGTGTCTGGCAGGAGTACCATTAACGATGTTGAACAGGAAAGCTGCATAGGATTTATATGGTGCAGTGAAAAGCATTTATTGCTCAATCCAGTGATGCATTAAAGGCAAATAAGCTGTTACATGCTCATCCGATAGCCAAAACCAAGAGGAGCTTAAGGTCAAGCTGGAACTTCCTCAGTGCCAAAGGGAAAAGCAGTTGGGATACAGTATCAAGCACATTTAACCAGCTATCATTGAAATTTATTAGGTAGGGAGCTTTTTATAACATTTTCAAAGATAATGTAAATACCCTCAATTCAAATGAACAGTTTACATACATAGCCAAGAAACATTGAAAGGTTACTTAGCAGCCAATTTAAATTTTAAATATACAGATTTATCCAAATCATTAAAAAGAAACAGCCACCAAGGATAGGTAGAAACCAACAATAATAACAATGATAAAGCATGAGACCAGCTAGATGAACATTTAATTAAGGAGCATGCTTGAGGGGAAAATGTGTACATAACACATTTATGAAAAACAGTATATGATACAGGAGAGAGCAATTCTCCCAAAATAAAATTGTTATTATACATGCTGTTTAAATTATTAAATATTAAAAAGTATCAGGTAATACATGTTTGTCTTTCACTCAAAGTGAAAGTTCAATCAAGGGCAGATGCATAACTATTTCAATGATGGGTGCAGTATACATACTTAAATAGTTGATGAACAACAATAACATTTGATTTTTTTTTAATTGATAAGTAATGACTTATTAAATACATTATCAGGGGAAATGAACTGCACAACATATGGTCCATGAAATGAACCATAATTTCACTTTTCAATTCTATTCTTCTGATAAAAGATATACATGGTGCATTTTTCAATAAGCAATACTTCAGTAATGCATAGCCAGGTTTGGCCCAATTGAAATGGGGCAACACAACTTAACTGTTAAAAATCGAGCAGAAAGAGTGCTTAAAATTCTCGCAAGTGCTACAACATTTTCACCCTTCAGGCAATTTCCCCCATCCAGTGCATATTTAGCATGATATACATGAGGGCACCATGTTAAGTCTGAAAAATGAATGGTAAAGTGGGGGAAAGGTCTGTATCGTTGCATGTTTAGCAATATGTGGCAACAGAATCACACATATATCACAGAATTCACTAGACATACCCTCTCCAGGAATGATAAGCTCTGCTTCAGTCTTGACTGTTCCAGCCTCATTTGTTCCTATTAGCTCATACACTGTCTCATCTTCCTCTATTACTTCAGTTATCACAAGGGTACAAAGTCCATCCAGTTCATACACAGAAATGAAGCGCTCATCACTCAATGGAGTTCCATTAATAAGCCACGTTATCGTTGGTCTAGGGAATCCAACCACTTGACAAGTAAACTTGATCTCATCTCCAATGTTGGCAGTGACATCAGTCAACTCTTGAACAAGTTCAATAAAGATAGTCTCTTCGTGTGTTTCTTCTTCTGTAACATCCACTGTTATTTCAATTGGTTCAATAGTTTCTGGTTCTTTCTTCATGTAAATTTCAGTCATCTCTCGTGTTTCTTCTTCAGACATTACAACTTGTTCTGATACCTCATGAGGAACAATGTCTTCAGGCTTTTCTTCAGGAACTTCAAAGGTTATTTGTACCTCTTGAAGTTTCTTTGGTTCTTCCTCAATTGTCAATTCAATAACATCACGGAAGATTTCATCAGGTTTCTCTTCTTCAACAGGTACTTCTTTAGGTAGTTCTTCTGCTGGCAGTTCCTCTTCTTCCAAAGGAACTTCTCCTCTAGGCAGTTCTTTTTGTGGAAGCTCCTCAGTTGGCAGTTCTTCATGTGGAAGCTCCTTTGGAACTTCAAATGTTATTTGTATTTCTGTAGGTTGTTTTGGTTCCTCCTCAATTGTCAATTCAACAACCTCACGCACAGTCTCAGTAGGCTTCTCTTCTTCAACAGGTAATTCTTTAGGCAGTTCCTCTGTTGGTAATTCCTCTTTTGGCAGCTCTTCAGTTGGCAGTTCTATTTGTGGAAGCTCTTCAGTTGGCAGTTCTTCTTGTGGAAGCTCTTCAGTTGGCAGTTCCTTTTGTAGAAGCTCTTCGGGAAGCCCTTCTGGAACTTCAAATGTAATTTGTATTTCTTGAGGTCTCTTTAATTCTTCCTCAATTGTCAATTCAACAACATCACGGAAGGTTTCATCAGGTTTCTCTTCTACAACAGGTACTTCTTTAGGAGTTTCCTCAGTTGGTATTTCTTCCTGTGGAAATTCTTCAGTCGGCAGTTTTTCCTGTGTACGTTCTTCAGTTGGCAATTCCTTTTTTGGCAGCTCTTCAGTTGGGAATTCCTCTTGTGGAAGTTCTTCTGGAATCTCCTGTGTAAGCTCCTCAGTTGGTAGTTCTTCATGTGGAATTTCTTCTGGAGCTTCTTCCTCAGGTACTTCCACAGTAGTCTCTGCTTCATCAGGGAATTCAGGCATTTTTTCAATTTCCTCAACTTCTAAAACTGTTTCTTGTGGAAAATCTGCTGGTCCCCTCTGCCACTCAGGTTTCTCTTCTTCAACAGGTACTTCTTTAGGTAATTCTTCAGTAGGCAGTTCCTCTTGTGGAAGCTCTTTAGTTGGCAGTTCTTCTTTTGGCAGCTCTTTAGTTGGCAGTTCCTCTTGTGGAAGCTCTTCAGTTGGCAGTTCCTCTTGTGGAAGCTCCTCAGTTGGCAGTTCCTCTTGTGGAACCTCTTCTGGAACTTCAAATGTAATTTGTATCTCCTGAGGTTTCATTGGTTCTTCCTCAATTGTCAATTCAACAACATCCCGGAAGGTTTCATCAGGTTTCTCTTCTTCAACAGGTTCTTCTTTAGGTAATTCTTCAGTAGGCAGTTCCTCTTGTGGAAGCTCCTCAGTTGGCAGTTCCTCTTGAGGAAGCTCTTCTGGAACTTCAAATGTAATTTGTATCTCTTGAGGTTCCTTTGGTTCTTCCTCAATCGTCAATTCAACAACATCACGGAAGATTTCATCAGGTTTCTCTTCTTTAGGTAATTCTTCCGTAGGCAGTTCCTCAGTTGGCAGTTCCTCTTGTGGAAGCTCTTCAGTGGGCAGTTCCTCTTGTGGAAGCTCTTCTGGAACCTCAAATGTAATTTGTATTTCTTGGGGTTGTTTTGGTTCTTCCTCAATTGTCAATTCAACAACATCACGGAAGGTTTCATCAGGTTTCTCTTCATGTGGAATATCTGCTGGTCCCCTCTGCCTCTCTGGGAAGTCTTCAATTGGTTTTTCTTCAACTGGCTGTTCCTCAATACACTCTTCTATTATTTCTATGGTTACATCAGGTTCTTCAGGGACTTCAGATTTGGGTTGTGCTTAAAAGAAAACATGGAGAAAATCCATACCCATTTTACTGTGAACAGTAATGTGCTAAGTGTGTGCTTCTGATGCCAAAATACATCCAACGACTTCTTCATCTTATCTGCAAAGTGTTACATGGCCACAGCTTCAATTAATCAGCCTCCAGAAGTTTCATTCCAGGTTGTGCAGGTTGGGAAAGATATTTGTGGCATCCATATCATTCAGCGTCAAGCAGGTAAGTTGTATGTTATCACAAGAGCAGAACAAGCATAAATCCAAGTCCAGTAAGTACATAGCTGCATATGGGTCCAACTAAAATGCTGATAAACTAAGGCCGTATGCAGCAGCAAGCTGAGGAATATTATGTGTGGCCTTGTCTCCCAATGTGGAATTATCTCCCAATGCAGATCAAAAGGAAATTTGTACAGTTATGGTTTTAACGTTAAGGCAGGTAAGTTACAAATCCATTCTTTAAGCAAACAGCCAAAAATAGCTAGCTTAAACAACATCTCCCACTTGATAAGCATTACAACAATTTAGCAATCCTTTCAGAGCTAGTGCAACAAGCAACATCAGATACATTTTCCTTGAGCTAAATGAACATATTCATTAATGGCAAAAGGACACTGATATAGCAAGGAAAAGCCAAATAAATATGTACAAGAAAATTGTTTGCTTTCACAATGGCAGATGCATATAGTGGTAAAATCAGTAATAATAGCAAAGGTACAAGCATTACTTAACATGCAATTTGATTTTATACATTAATTCATAAGGAAGCAAAGCACACAAAAAAAGTGATCAAGCCCCCAAAAATGAAATGATGAACATATTTCTGCATTGATTTGAATTATCTTGTGAATTATATAATTGAAAGTAATTCATGAACAAAAGTTAAAAGTATAAATGTAGATAAAAAATATCACTTCAAAAGAAATTGTTTTGTAAAATAAAATTGAACAGATGATGACATATTAGTAAAGATTTCAGGTAATACATAACCTTCTACTATATTTCAAAACAAACAAGATATTGTTCTTCAAATTTTAAAGTGAAGCACTAAGTAACCTTTTAATAAATATAGTATTATTAGGCTGTAATGGAAATGATATATAGTATTAGTTTGCTATAATGGTGAAGAATAAAGTCAATACAAGAATGAATTAATATCAACTGTTGTTAAAAGAACTGATTTCACTGCATAGTCCTAGTGAAGCACATGGTTAATTCTATGACAGAATGATATGAAAGGAAATTATTGTATTAGTAAAAAAACATTTCATGTAACTACACTTACCTTCTCCAGGGATGATAAGTTCTGCTTCAGTCCTAACTATTCCTGCCTCATTTGTTCCTATTAGCTCATACACTGTCTCATCTTCCTCTATTACTTCAGTTATCACAAGGGTACAAACTCCATCCAGTTCATACACAGAAATGAAGCGCTCGTCACTCACTGGAGTTCCGTTAATCAACCACGTTATAGTTGGTCTAGGGAAACCAACCACTTGGCAAGTAAACCTGACCTCATCTCCAATGTTGGCAGTGACATCAGTCAATTCTTGAACAAGTTCAATAAAGATAGTCTCTTCATGTCTTTCTTCTTCTGTAATATCCACTGTTATTTCAATTGGTTCAAGAGTTTCTGGTTCTTTCTCCATGTAGATTTCAGTCTTTTCTCGTGTTTCTTCTTCAGGCATAAAAACTTCTATTTCAACGTCAGGGAAAGTTTCTTCTGGCAGCAGCTCTTTTTCTGATACCTCATGAGGGACCTGTTCTTCAGGCTTCTCTTCAGGAACTTCAAAGGATATTTGTATCTCCTGAGGTTTCCTTGGTTCTTCCTCAATTGTCAATTCAACAACATCACGAAAGGTTTCCTCAGGCTTCTCTTCTTCAACAGGTAATTCTTTAGGTAGTTCCTCTGTTGGTAGTTCCTCTGTTGGTAGTTCCTCTTTTGGCAGCTCTTCAGTTGGCAGTTCCTCTTGTGGTAGCTCTTCAGTTGGCAGTTCTTGTGGAAGCTCTTCAGGAACCATTTCTGGAACTTCAAAAGTTATTTGTATCTCTTGGGGCTGTTTTGGTTCTTCCTCAATTGTCAATTCAACAACATCACAGACAGTTTCACTAGGCTTCTCCCCTTCAACAGGAAATTCTTTAGGCAGTTCCTCAGTTGGCAGCTCCTCTTCTGGTAGCTCTTCTTCTTGTGGAAGCTCTTTGGTTGGCAGGTCCTCTTGTGGAATTTCTTCTGGGACTTCAAATGTAATTTGTATCTCTTGAGGTTTCATTCGTTCTTCTTCAATTGTCAATTCAACCACATCCCGGGAGGGTTCTTCAGGCTTCTCTTCTTCAATGGGTAATTCTATATGTAGTTCCTCTTTAGGTAGATCTTCAGTTGGTAGTTCTTCATGTCGAAGCTCCTCAGTTGGTAGTTTTTCTTGTGGAATATCTTCTGGAGCTATTTCCTCAGTTACTTCCACAGTAGTCTCTGCTTCATCAGGAAATTCAGGCATTTTTTCAATTTCCTCAACTTTTAAAACTGTTTCTTGTGGAAAATCTGCTGGTCCCCTCTGCCTCTCTGGGAAGTCTTCAGTTGGTTTTGCTTCAACTGGCTGTTCCTCAATAGGCTCTTCTATTGTTTCTATCGTTACAGCAGGTTCTTCAGGTTGGGGTTTTTCTTAAAAGAAAACATGGAGAGAAATCCATACCGATTTGGCTTTCACTTACTGGAAAATTCAAGTGCAAAGCGTGGTGCTTCTGGTGCCAAAATACATCAAAAGACAAATGACTTCTTCACCTTCTCTGCAAAGCATTTCATGGCCACAGCTTCAACTAATCAGCTTTCAGTTGTTTCAGTCCAGGACGTGCAGAAGAGGAAGCACATATCTGACATCCATATTATTCAGTGTCAAGCAGGTAAGTTGTTTCAAGCAGGTAAGTTGTACGATTTCATCAGAGTGGGTCAAGCATAAAGCCAAATCCAATAGGTACATATCAGTAGATGTCTACCTCTTTAATTTTGACAAAATAAGGACATGTGCAGCAGCAAGCTCAGGCAAATAACGTGTGGCTTCCAGCCAAGAGTAGCAATACCCCTCAGTGCAGATAAAATGGCAGTTGTATGGCAATGGATTTAATTTAATGCAAGAAAATTAAAAATCAGTTATGTTTAGCAATCAGCCAAAAATAGCTAGCTTTACAAGCAATTCCATCCTGATAAGGATAAAATATTCCAGCAATACATTCATAGCTAGTGCAACAGGTAACATTAGATATATCATCCTTAAGCCAACTGAACAGTTTCATTCATGGCAAAAGGACAGTAATGTAGCAAGGACAGGTCAATTAAATAATAAATACACACAAGCAAATTATTTATTTCATAATGATGGATGAAAAATGTTACAAAATCGGTAGTAATAGTAGTGATGAATCATACCAAGGCACAAGCATCACTTAACATGCAATGTGATCTTTTACATGAATTCATATAAAAGCAGAGCAGACAGAAATACAAGAGCGATTAAGCAAAAACAAATATGAACATATTTCTGCATTGATTTTAATTAATGTGAGGATTATATATGCAAATGTAATTCATAATTTGAATACTAAGTAAAAAAAAAATATATGAATGAAGATTTGTAGCCAAGTAAAAAATATCTTAAAAGTAAATGTTTTGTAAAGGGCTATTTAGTCACATCAGTCAAAAGAAATCAATGATAATATTTAAAAACACATCATTTTTTATTCAAAATGAGAAGAAAATCTCACATAATGGGAGCATCACTCAATAATTTTTGAATTAATATAGTAATACTTGGCTCTAATTGAAATGAAACAGGAAATATAATATTAGTTTGATATAATAGTAAAAAATTATAGAGACAATACACATGGATTAATATAAAATGTTGTCAAAACAACTGATTTCACTGCAAGAGTCCTAGTGATTAACTTGAATAATCTTTAGCAGGATAATGTGGAAGAAAAAGATTCTATTAGTAAAACAATCATATAAAGTTCACTGGACTTACCCTCTCCAGGGATGATAAGCTCTGCTTCAGTCCTCACTGTTCCAGCCTCATTTGTTCCTATTAGCTCATACACTGTCTCATCTTCCTCAATAACTTCAGTTATCACAAGGGTACAAACTCCATCCAGTTCATACACAGAAATAAAGCGCTCATCACTCAATGGAGTTCCATTAATTAGCCATGTTATGGTTGGTCTAGGGAAACCAACCACTTGACAAGTAAACCTGACCTCATCTCCAACATTCGCAGTGACATCAGTCAATTCCTGAACAAGTTCAATAAACACAGTCTCCTCATGCTTTTCTTCTGTAACATCCACTGTTATTTCAATTTGTTCCAGAGGTTCTGGCTCTTTCTCCATGTAAATTTCAGTCTTCTCTCGTGTTTCTTCTTCAGGCATTACAACTTCTATTTCAACATCAGGGAAAGTTTCTTCTGGCAGTAGCTCTTTTTCTGATACCTCATGAGGAACTTGTTCTTCAGGCTTTTCTTCAGGAACTTCAAATGTAATTTGTATCTCTTGAGGTTTCTTTGGTTCTTCCTCAATCGTCAATTCAACAACATCACGGAAGATTTCATCAGGTTTCTCTTCTTCAACAGGTACTTCTTTAGGTAATTCTTCAGTAGGCAGTTCCTCAGTTGGCAGTTCCTCTTGTGGAAGCTCCTCAGTGGGCAGTTCCTCTTCTGGAACCTCTTCTGGAACCTCTTCTGGAACCTCAAATGTAATTTGTATTTCTTGGGGTTGTTTTTGTTCTTCCTCAGTTGTCAATTCAACAACATCACGGAAGATTTCATCAGGTGTCTCTTCTTCAACAGCTAGTTCTTTAGGTAATTCTTCAGTAGGCAGTTCCTCTTGTGGAATCTCTTCAGTTGGCAATTCCTCTTTTGGCAGCTCTTCAGTTGGCAGTTCCTCTTTGGGCAGCTCTTCACTTGGGAATTCCTCTTGTGGAAGTTCTTCTGGAACTTCAAAGGTAATTTGTATCTCTTTAGGTTTCTTTGGTTCTTCCTCAATTGTCAATTCAACAATATCACGGAAGATTTCATCAGGTTTCCCTTCAACAGGTACTTCTTTAGGCGTTTCCTCAGTGGGCATTTCTTCCTGTGGAAATTCTTCAGTGGGCAGTTTTTCCTGTGGAATCTCTTCAGTTGGTAGTTCCTCTTGTGGAAGGTCTTCAGTTGGCAGTTCTTCTTGTGGAAGTTCTTCAGAAACTTCAAATGTAATTTGTATCTCTTGAGGTTTCTGTGGTTCTTCCTCAATTGTCAATTCAACAACATCTTGGAAGGTTTCATCAGGTTTCTCTTCTTCAACAGGTAATCCTTTAGGTAATTCTTCAGCTGGAAGATCCTCCCTTGGCAGTTCTTCATGTGGAAGCTCTTCAGTTGGCAGTTCTTCATGTGGAAGCTCTTCAGATGGTAGTTCTTTTTGTGGAATTTCCACAGTAATTTCTACTTCTTCAGGTAATTCTGGCTTTGTTTCAATTTCCACCACTTCTAACACCAGTTCCTCAGGTATATCTGCCGGTCCCCTCTGTCTCTCTGGGAAGTCTTCAACTGGCTTTTCTTCAACAGGCTGTTCTTCAATAGGTTCCTCAATTACTTCTATTGTTACCTCTTCAGGAATTTTGGGTGTTGGGCGCTCTATTAAACAAGACCAGAAAACAAAGATGTTTAGTGGTTCCTATGCCATTAAATAGTTAGGACGTTCATTGATTGATATCAAATATGGAAACCAAAAACAATGTGATACATACATTTTATCATCTATCTATATCTATATATATATCTATATCTATATATATATATCTATATATATATATCTATATATATATATC
>JAODFY010066586.1:0-12163 GCA_027580055.1 Paracaudina chilensis | reverse complement strand
AGGAGGGGTGGGGAGGGACTGGGGGGGGGGGGTAAGGATGATTATAATGTCCCATAATGGATTTATAGACCGTACCATCGCCTCCGTTGTTATATTATATACTTGGAACATGCAGATTAGTGTTGCATATCGATATCGACATCGTAACGAAATTCGATGTCACGATATATTGGCAGAACCAGTTCCAATGCACGAAGCATGAGATGAAATCAAGTCACGATAAGTCGGTCTATAGTTGGTTTTGCGTTTATGTTTGTATTTATTTTATGATCTGAAAATTGAGCGATATATATTTACGGGTGAATTTCAAACGATTATCGTATACGCTATTAAATTTCATATCCATATCATTAAAACGATATCGAGAGACCATTTTTAGGAGACCTCTTTAAAATCTGGTGGCACGGTGATAAATGGACACGCCTGATAAACACATGTTTTCTGTCTCATAAATGGGCTTTCGTCATGGTCTCGGCGGGGAAGGTAAATTTGACTCTAAATCATTCATAATGGCTTCATCGCTGCGAGATTGACATGTGCTGAAGTACGCTACCTCCTCCTCTCCTTCAGCCAACCAATATTTTATAAGCAAGAATGTCCCCATAAATGATCTATGCACTACCCTCATTTTCTTCCTGTGCGTTTTTCCATAAGATTTATGACATTTTCCCCCGTGTTTTTTTTTTTTTTGGCTTTCTTTCATTTTTTTCCCTTCTGTTTTTTTGTGTTTTTTTTTTGTGCGCAGAACAATTTTTTTTTTCTGGTTGAGTGTTGTATGTCTTTGACAGGTCTGAATTGGGCCATGTTTATGTTTACGTTTCGAAGGAGCCCCAGTGGCCGAGACATGACAGCTGAGTTTGGCTTTGGTTGTCAACAGTCGAACCTTGTACCGCTGACGAACGCCTTACATGGATGAACGGTTCAGTGGAGTGGGGCATTTCAAAGCGTTCAAGTGCAGCCAGAAGTGAAACAAACCACTTATTGCTGACCAACCTCCCAACAGAAAACCACAGAGGTTATACAGTCATGCAAAGAATTCCATACGTGGTTTTATGCGCGGATGATATAGAAGATGATATAGAGCGAAGAATGGGCTATAGCGCCCTCTATTTTGGTTCAAATCACCCAAATTGTTTGATATTCCATTCAAATCACAGAAACTAGGCTCACAGTCATTTGGCTCCTATAAAAAGTGTATATCATATGATCTTTAAGGCGTACGGTCCAGTTAAAAACCCTTATTGCCATTATTTAAAACCTGAAGCTTAATTTGAAATGGTGTGAAGGGGTGGGGGTATTTTTTATGACTTCTTTGCATGTACCCTTCCCAATTTCATTACTTATTATGTCTTTATACTGACTTTATTCACCCCCAAGTTTAGTCTTTCGTGGATCAGACATCACTTACTCCTTGAAGCTTTCATCACAGCCAGCCAACTCCTTGACATGATTTTTGGTCGTTGCCCGGAGCGTTTATATTTTAATCAATACACCCGTCCCGATCTATGCTGCAGTTTTGTAACAGTTATCTTAAAGGAAATGGGTACTGTCATATTTGGTTGGTATCAAATGATGGTAGATGTTGCAGTGTGAAAAACAATATTTCGTGCTTATAAAACAAGAAAGATTTGTTTTCGTCATTTTAAGTTATTTTATTAATTTATAAGAGTGTATGCCTATATCAGGGCTTTGACATATGTATTCCGAATAGGTCAATAAACATGGACGCGACATGGAGTTTTGGAGATGCGAGTGTCGTACCAGGTATCACTTTAAATTTAACATAAATACTGAAATATTGTTCAACATATCGCGATATTTCTTGTCACGTGGTATTCATTCAGCCCACGCTATGACCTGCCACAATTAATTACTGCAACACGAATGCATCTTTAATTAAATGTAGAACGCCTCCCAGTAGAAATAATGATACGACATACCACCTTTAATGGTTCAGTGGGATATAAGTTTGGCTTTCATTCAGTGAACTCGAGAAATGTTCCGAGGATTTCCGACCCCTGTTACGATTGCAATGACCTGTTCTTATCAAATGTATACCCTCCCCGCTCTGCCAGGTTCCACACTACCGTGTCGCACCATTCAGCCGTAGTTTGGTTCGATACGCTGTTTCGCTAATTATAATGAGCGCCACATTAACAAACGTCGTATGGGTAATTAGGGAACGAACTTGGGGTTTGTGACGTCTTGCTCGACTTTCCGTCATTTTATCGGCAGGTGATTCGCCTTACGCGGATGACAGCTCCTGTGATTTACGGCGTCTTGTCATCGCTAATTATTTGTCTTTCCTGTCATAAACCTTGAGTAAACCCCGCGTCTCCCACCTATCCATAGCCTTCATTTATCTTCCAGTATCCTGCGCATTCTCTTTCTACGACCACGAAACTCATTGCCTCTCGTCTCTTCTTCTTCTTATTTTATACCAAGCTTACACATACGGGCAAGCCGAACATATTATAAATCTTACCCTGCATGAAACGGAGACAAGAGGCAACAAACAAATAGTACACGGTAAGATACATAAATCTCCGCAAACGAAAACGTTTAGGGCCAAGTGTGATAGAAGGTCATTATAGGACAGGAATTGGGTCTCCGGCGCTTAGGATATGTATAACCATAATTTGTCTATCGATGACATAATCGGGCCACACACACATCCGTCATCCCCGTTCGGGTGCGGGAGGGCTACCGCGACCGGGCGAGTCCATATCGTAAAGAATGAAATCCATCAACGCGCCCGAGGTACGAAAATTACCGAACGGCGACGCGTACCATATCGACCCTCCGTCACCTTGTATATACACCCAAGAACTGTCTATGCAAATAGCAACGCCATATTAATCAACCCCCTTGCCCGTAACCGTGTAGCATGCAAATGTGAAGTCATGTACGTCCACCGAGTCGGAACATGGTTTACACCTGGGGTGACATTCAAAATACATTGTGCTCCTAGCCGTCAAAAGCGGCAATTAATAAAGTCCATCACGGCCAGCCATAGAGCCAAATGACAATCGATTAGTATTGTGTTTCAGTTTCACGCGTAAGGCGGTTACTGCGTCATTTACCATACTCATAATAGAAGGTTCCGGCGAACATGCAAACTTTGGAAACTATGCCATTTTTTAAAAAGTTATAGAGATCATAATTCCTCGGCAGATAGGTAATCCTTCTTTTTGGCGGTACTTAAGAAAGAAAAACAAGCCAACATGAATTTTAACACATTACAAAAATAAGGAACTGAGGAATGTTCTCGCTTTATACATCATAGGGCCCAAACGACAGTGATGTCTCAATGTTTTCCCATCTTCAATTTATCTTTAATAAATATATCTTATAGGCTTAGCTACGTGACACGTATTTGATTTATTCTATAGATGAAATATTGTCAACACGGAAACGTATTGGTATAGACCTCGTTAAAATAAAATTGGAAGCCAGAAAATAAAATTCATTGTCGTGGTGAAAACATGGAAAATTTGTATATATATTTTTTTCATCTGTGCATCATGCATCCAAAAATGCCCAAGTTTACGGATATATGTTAATAAAGCACACCTTTACTTTTAAATGACTATTATGAACGTTGATTAAACGTTAACAGAATAGCTGTCTCCGTTACCGAGCCACAAATATAAACGAAATGAATCCATTTTAATAGAAACACAGCGCCCTCGATGGAACCATGACGTCATGTGTTCATTTTTTTTTAATAAGAAACAATGTTTTTGTTCTCTTTATATGCGTTGATAAAACTGATATTTAAGCGTCACGCATTTCCTAATATATTGGTAAAATGCTGCAATATGATTTATTGGATATAGCTGTCGGTATATAATCTTACCAATAAATCGGCAAAAAAAAAACGTAAAACGGTACCCGGTATTATCAGAATAAGTGATGGGCGCTTGTCACTGAAAAATAAAGCATCAAACGAAATTTCACAAGAAAGCGTTTGACCCAACAATTATTGTATCTCGTCATTTTGGAGGGGACACACAATGTGATGTAAAAACTGATTAAAACTGACCAATATTATTATATTTCTGGGGTAACTAAGGGGGGGGGCAATCCTTTTACTCTCTAACCCCCTACACGGGTTTAACCCTAATATTGACCTCGTCGAAAGCAATCCTTTAAACGTTGCGTTAAACAAAATCCTTATAAATGATTTAATACGCGAGAAAACGATTTGAACTGCACCGTACCTATATATAGGTCTATATTTATTTGGGCAATATGCAGTCTCACTTCAGCATTGACCTGTGTCTTTAATTGTTCTATTTTATTTCGAGGAACAACTAAATTCAAAACTCATCCATTTAATCTGACCGAATCTCGCCCAGACATTATGGTTCAGGATACCGGAAATCTACCGCCAAGATCAGCGCGCGGTTCAAGAGCTAATGTCATGGGAACTATCGTAAGAAATTTTTGCCCTGGTTTGAATTATTTCCCCTCCAGAAATTGTCAAGACGAATGACGGAAGGACCGGTTTCCGATAAAATCCATGAATCATCTACTACTCGTTGTTTGCCAAGTGTTGTTTACCCCGTGCGAATGACGGCCTTGTAGTGACCCAGCCAGCACACAAGGAAATTGAACCGAAGCAATGCGGCGGACCAACATTCACCTGTTATCGACGAGGATATCATGACCGGTTTGTTCAACTATATTATGCCCCATATTACCGGGATTACCATTAATCGGTATATATATATAGGACCAATATCAATACACCGTGAAACTGCGGTTTGTGTGGTTTCCGATTATTAAAAAGGTACCAACATACTTTATTTTGAACATGAACTGAAGCACCTGCGAATTTTGACTGTGAAAAAACAACCTCAACCCCTATAACGCTTTCCACAATCCCCAATACATCGCAATAGACGGTGAGTGAAATCTGGGTTTAAATCTCGGTTGAGACAAACGCGAAATCGTCTATACATTTATATGTTACGTACTAAAACTGTTCTAAATCGAAAAATACTCACTAAAAATGTTTGGAAAATACTTATAATATCAAGAAATAAATAATCTAAACATCGAAATATAAATAAATAATATCTAAATTGGTCAGTAAACTCTACAGTCATTTTTATTACGATCGGAAAACTTTCACTAACCATGTAAGTGCTACGCATGTGAATGTCTATTCCCAATTGACCGCATATCATTACCATCTCATTACGTATCGTCATGAAATGACGTAATACATTGCGGACAGAGGTTGAAGGTGGCACAGAATGCTATGTTATGAATTAATAAGCCTAGACCCTTATCTACCGCACTGACCATATACCTTATATGTGCCTCAGTGGCGGATCAGTGGGGGGGTTAACTCCCCTGAGTTTTCCGGGATTGCTTTTCTTATATTATTCATAGGCTATTCTCTTTGTACCCCAATATTCCCACCCATAAGGAATCTTAAGAATAATAAGAGTTAATGTAATGATCAATTTATTCTTAAGTACGAGTTTAGGGGTTTCATCTCCATACATATCTTTTTTTAATATTTTTTTTTTTATCAAGAACGCAATTGTACATACACTCATTGCACTAACGTTAGACCGTCTCCACTCATGGCGCACCATGATGCCGCACCCCTATATTTATCTCAAAGGGCACTAACGTTAAACAGTCATACTCGTGAAATACAAATAAAAACTGGCTATATGTTTTAGGATTTATTTTGCTGGTAATTCTAATCTGAACGCCAGCTAGGTCTGTTGGTGCATAATTAAATGGGGAGATATTCTGAGGCACGCTTTTTCGCTACACATTTTAAGAATTGCATCGCAAAAAAAGTATGTTGCATATTGCGATGCGATACCGGATAAATCAAACGCTCACTCATGAGATCTCAAAATAAAGGAGGTTTAGAAGTAACTTGCAACGCGACAACTGATAGTGGCGCTTCGCTTAGTGTCCGGATGTCACCCCCCCCCCCACATTTTAAAAATGAGAGTGATTGCCGTTCGCCTCCATTTTGAATCTGTGGAGAACGCTGCCTCCCCCTTAGACCTGTCTCCCAGGACGGTCATCACTGCCCGGACCAAGCCTTCTCAACCCCAGCCCCAACCCCCTTGCGATACCTTGGATCCGCCACTATACCTAACATTATGTGCCACCATGGTGAACACACGCCCAAACCATGCGTGGTATGTACGGAAGGGCCTAATGACCGCTTAGATGCTCCCAAATAAACATCAGTGCGCTTCAGTGACAATTTATGAGTTTCATGATTTGTATCGAATGGAACGGATTTTGAATATTTAATCTGCTAAGATATACGAAAGAAATAAAGAATGAAACAATAAGAGCAATCAACAGATCGGCTGCACGATATCCCGCTCAATCAAATAAGTCTTTGAATTTTCTTTGCCTCAACGATTACCGCAATGCATCAAAATCACGGCAAGTACACGGACCACGAGTCCTATTTAAAAATAAAAAATAAAAAACAAGAGCAAAAAAAAAAAAAAAAAGACATCAATGAAAAAGTTGCCTTTTTTTTCTCTTCTCTTTCGACAATTCTGTAGCGTTTCTTTCCTCTCGCTTCGCATGAGCCTACATCTCGACACCCACTCGTGATAAATGGGCGACTAGCCGTGTAATGGATACGCACACGCACGGGTATGTCCTACGGAGCGTGACCGGGAAACTTCGCCGACGCGTGCTTTCTGACGGAAAAAAAACCAACAGTTGCCAAAAACCAAGCGGGAGAAAAAAAAGTTTCCAACAACTTTTTTTTATTCTCCATGGAGATCCCCCTCGAAAGTCGCACGCCAGTCATTTAAATTTATTATCTGTAATTAGAGAGGCCGCGAACAAATATTGATCCGGCTAGTATTCATTATACTCCACTATAAACACCGTTTGCCATCTATTTTTCTTCTTCTGTCGAGTTTATCCTAGAGCATATAATTGTCAAGTGGTGATATAGTGTAGCGCTATCGCGAATCAATTAGTTGCAATTATACATCAATTAAGATCCATACGCCCCAGCCATGAATAGGAACAAGCCTCGTTACACGGGCAAACGTTTTTCCGCCTGGTATGAAGGATACAATAAACGATCCAATGTTGATTTAGGTCTGGTGAGGAACTTTTGATCGATTCATCCACCCCAAAAGTAAAACATTATTTTTAAGTTGTCGGCGTACGGGTTAATGAATAAGAGATCAATCGAGTTGTGTGACTGGGGCGATAACCATGGGAACTAATAATTGTTACGAAACGAACCGTGATGGTGGGTAACCAGTAAATATTATACAACGCTACAATCGGCAGATGTGTGGCTTTTTAACGCTCATAATTGAAAACACTGTTCAACGCATCTGGAAATATTCTGTCCAATCTGGAAATGTCCCTGAAAGGCAAATTTGGCTGATTTTCGGCTGTTTCCAGGAGTGAACAAGATATTTCCAGGGTTTTTGTCTGCGCATTCCGCTATATACCGGTATGACTCAACGAAAATAACGAACTTCCGGGCTCATTGAGAGCTAAAATAAAGCTCGTAGCTGCCGCGGAATCTTCGAGTTCTGCGTGAAGATAGGCACACCTATATTATACGTCAAGAGTAGAAAACGCATCTGGTGTAAGTCGCCCCAAAAAGCGAATTTGACCGATTTTCGGCCGTTTTCAGATTGGTTTTGTTCATTTCAAGACTTGTTATACAGTTATGCGATATGATTGTTAGTTTTCTGTGTTTCTCCGACTGAACGAAAATCCAACAAGCAACGCTGGTTGTTGTTCATTTTAGTTCAAAACATCTATTAAATGTCTGCCTCACTTATTTGTAATAAGACAAGCAAACAAATTTGTGTTGAGATTCCTTGCCCGAGGGAATACAATATGAAATATTTAAAAATTATTTAACCTAAAACTTTCATTTCGAAATATCAATGTATCTTCAATTGACCTAGCTTTCTTTACCCAGTTGGATTGGGAATGGGTTTTTTTGTGAATTATTGAGGTGCAATAAATAATGAACAATGCATGCTTTGTTTTGTATATAAGATTATTAATTAAATAAAAATCTATATTAACATGATTTTCTTGATGTCGTCGACCTTTTAATCGCATTTATGAATGCGATATGACCTCATATATCCAATGGACCGACGGGTTCGCCCACAGATCAGGTTAATGATGCGCATGCTCCTTGTATCGCTGCTTGCCCACGGTCCCCGATAAAACTAATAGACGGAGAAAAGGGCACCTTCGATTCTAATAGAAAAGTTTGATATCTCCTCACCGATGTACAAACGCTGTTTGGCACGATAACACACTGGTGCGACATTATACAACTGTTGTTTCTAACATTGTTACGTTTTGTTCATTCCAATGAAAAAAACAGTAATGAACGTTGTTTCAATAATTGCTGCTAACGCTGTAAAACGTTACAAGGTCTATACTTTTTTGTTACCGGTACTGAAACTTGGCTGTATATGATCGTGAATTATTAATTTTGGATATTATAAAGTGTGAAATTAAAGGATTCATTTAGAAGGATTTATAACACGAGCCTATACATTATTTCTCTCTTGATTTTTTTATTCTGCCAACTTTCTTGTAACGGAATTGAAAATGCTATATGCTGAAAATATAACACCAACAACGAAAAATTATGTTTATTTATTTCTAACAAATAAAATTCGAAACGAAATGAATCAGTATAATTGTATTCTATGAGCTTTGACTATTCATGAAATCCTTACTGCTGATTGGCTACAATAGGGTGCTAGATTGAGCTGTTTTTTTTTTCGGAATTAAAAAGCAGATAATTAGGAAATATTCACAAAATATATGATATAGGTTAAACAAAAAATAACATTTATCTCGTTTTAGGAGAATATCGGAATCTCATAAAATGGGAAGGTGTAACGTCATCGCGGCAGCCTTCACCTTGTATCAATACTGGGAAATGGTCTCCCCCCTCCCTACTTTGCCCCAGATGTTTTAATCATTGTCCCAAATTAAAGTGTTGACAATGAAAATACAATATTTGGGAGGTTAAATTTCACTAAATCCGGCGTACAGGAAATGAGGCTACCGTGATACACATCCACGACGATAACCCCTTTTGTGAGGTATACTGTATGCGATACACGCAAATGACGACACCTATACTCTTATGAGGTTCGTGCAATACACGCCAATGATAATTCATTATGAGATTTCATGCAAAACACGCCAATAACGATACCTATTCTCATGAGGTTCTTGCGATAATACATATATAGGTCTCCACTTTAAGCTCGTCAATGGACAGTAAAACCATGCATCGAACAAAACATTGCCAATGACAATATCTATTTTGTTCTATATGGTCCTTCTCACGTGAGTCACGAGTTTAATAATTATAATTTAATCCGGAATATTTGTTTCATAATACCTCGTATATAATAATCGTTATATTCATTGCGCATACCCCTTATTTAATGTCTTACTAAAAGCTTATTAAGTCTTCGTTAGCAAAGTATCAAACGCCATTTTTTTTTAAATCCAAAGCAATTCGACGCCTTGACGGCCTATCGCTTTTTCAAGTGCAATTCGCATGTCAGAGCGTCGAAACCGCACGCACGGAGAGGAATTTTATGCAAATGCAAGTATAATTTGCGTAAAGTGAACCATCCGAGAAGATATGCACCTTTCTCTGCTCGAATGGTAATGGCAACTTCGTGCCGACACAAAAGTTTAGTCACTTTGCTCGCGATCGAGCACGCACAGCCTCTCCAGGAGTTTTCATCTCGGTCCCACAGGATGGCGATGGAGAGACAAGAAGCAGAATCATCTCGCGCCGGTCTGAAGGGGTAGAAGCACTCAACGGGACCCTACAAGGATGCGAGGACGCCTCGTTTAGCGTCGTCAACAGGCAGCGCGTAATACGCATGGATGCAATCCTGGGAGCGAGAAGCAACCGCGGATTGCACTACGGTATGCACGGTTTCACTCATGTGACCTCCTTGTGAATTTCAATCGCTTCTTTAAAAGGCCCTCGAAACGGGATAGGAAGGGAATCCATTCGATACAAGAAGATGCGAGTATGTTTTTCCTCCTCTTGCTTCTTCCTCCGCTTTTCTAAGAAGCCAGAAAGCCTTGTCGAGATGTTTAGCTGTAACATATATTAATTCCCTTAAGATCGTATTATTAGGTAATACTAGACGCTATTTACGTAGAACACTCGCATAAAGGGATGGAAACGCCATCAAATCAATTATGACTTAAATCAAATAGGTGGGCTGCTCTCTACTAATCGCTTTTGGGTTACGGGTTTTGTATTAAAAATTTAAGTTTCCCGCTGCCCCGGTATTACAATGGCCTATTTAACAATGACCATAACAATAGCCATTCAAACTCAACTGAATAAAACTATACCGGTACCCTTATATCACCAGTATATAAACATACCGTATATAATGAATTGGTATTTTATTTGACATATTTAAAGACCAAGTGACATGAAAAATTGACTTCAGTTATTCTAGTACCTTATTTAGTACATTGAGGAAATCCAAACTCCAGACCGATTTTCAGTTGATACGTTTATAAAAATAAGACACATCTGCTATCGCGCAACATATCTTGTGACGTGGAGGGGGGAACTATGCGAACCTGTCTAATACAAAATCTGTGCAAAGCATACAGTATACTTTTAAAATCCATGTAACAAATGAATTAAGACCTGGATCTGAATAAAGACTTACAAAATTGTGCAAAAGATATGAAAGAATAATTTCATTAACTTCTTTTGTGAATACTACCATTTTGAATGACGTCATTAAAGTGGTCGCCCGGCAGGAGAGGTTCGAGGTGGTAATACCAATTATTGTTTTTGAGGAAATCATCCGATTTAGGTCCGACTGAGAAAATAAACTTGTCACAGTTGATAACAGCTGCCGAGATCTCTCGGGAAATACCAATATTGGCCTATTTGTTAAAGAATTTCATAGGTAAATCTGACATTCAATTTACGATTTTGGGAATTTTCCCTAGTTGACGACCTACCTTACTATTATATACTATAGTGTATGAGCCAAGCTGTAAGCGCCTGTGCACATGTTATCCTAACGTAATGCTTTTAGACAATGAGTGGTTTCGCGAGAAAAAAAGAGGAGGTCATCCTGGAAAATATCTACCCACCTGAGCTGAAGCTCTTTCTTTGCATCTTGCTCTAATGAACTAAAATCGACGGATAAAAGGGCGACGATAGAATTGACGATTTCAAGTCCAGACAGAACTTTCATTATTTGTTTTCTCCCTCCATCGTCTTCCAACCAAGGTTTGCTGCAGTCCACAGGACAGCATAATGACATTCGTACTAAACAGGTAAGAACAGGTCGAAGTTGCCCTTCAGAAAGTTTACTGATTACTCCTATGTTTACGGATTGCATAGCCTCAAAAACAAAAGATGTTATTTTTGCAATTTCCACCATTTTGCGATGGAATCGGTGGGACCTCTTAATCTAACAAATTACATGTTGCCGTTTCCGTTGACTCGTGTTCAACTATAAAGTGGTACCGAAATTCGTTCACTTTAATATGTTCGATATCTTGAATACACCGTTAATATTCTGTACGTACTGGCGCCGTTTAATGTAACGAACGAACGTCGGTGCCCTTATTATACTGTATGGAATCTAGTTACCTCTCAATCGGTTACCGTGTTACGTTAAACTTAATTGGCCAAATTTGGCTCTAATCGTCAGCCAAAGTCAACCGGTCAACCATGGGCGGCCATGATAGAAAAAACACAAGTAAAAGTTTGGGGCAGGGGCGATCGTGCGATAAACATTTTTTTAATTAATATTATATTATATAAAGAAATTGTTCACATTACACCAGTGGCGTAACTAGCGCGGGGGGGGGGGGGGGCAGCCGCCCCACCAGTCAGACATCTTTCCCCCAGGCTGCTCCCCCCCCCCAATGAGATTCTTGGTCCCGCGAAAAAAAAAATGTTAACTCACTGAATGACAAGTTAATTTCACATCGTGTTATTAGCCTTATAATAATATAGGAGTCTTTGCCTATCTATCATACTATACAGGCCCGGTCACACTATAACGATTTTTTCTGAGGAATCGAAATAACCAATTTGTCGTTCGGATGTTCCAACCACAATGATAAAGGAACCGATTTG
>JAODFY010066476.1:0-12164 GCA_027580055.1 Paracaudina chilensis | reverse complement strand
ATAATCATTCATATGGTTTCGTAGCTATGCTGCATAATATATTTTTTACCAAAAAATTACCACAAAATATAATTTTTACCACAAAATTCAATTTTTGTTATAATTCAATAAAAGTGTTAAAGAAGTGTTAAAGAGAGGGGGGGGGGAGTGCCCACGCTTTCTCGTCATGATAATAATTATTAGATTTGGATCATCTCGATTGAATTAAGGAGGCAAATATTGCACCTTGAGACTAAATAATGTGCAACATTGCGCATTAAGGATGAATACGAAAATAATTGGTCCCGCTTTTCTTTCAACAAAACCTTAATCATTTACTTTTTCAGTCATATTTTTCCCCTCTTTTTTTGTAAATTGTATCCGATTTTTATCTCATCGCCCCAATTGTAATTGATTTGTTATTAGATCTATAAATACTATTGCCTATCACCATAGCAACGGTTGTCATGGTAATGTTTGGAAATGTTCGGGTGAGTAGCTAAGTGTCTATGGGTACCAGGGGGTCCAGTAAGGGGATGAATGGTGTTTCGGTAATATCTAAAAAATCCGAATGGCGGGTTACTTTCAAATTTTGTGGAGAGTAAAATGTGACAAAATCTTTGTACAAAAACTAGAAAATATGATGATTTTTTGAGAAAAATATTTTTTTTAAATCAAATTTATATTTTTGGGGAAAATACAGTTATTTGAACATAAAACAAATGTCTTATGGCCGATTAAACTCAACTTTGGTAAATCAGTAAGGCAGTACATAAGCTAGCATCATATGTGAACAAATTCATTAGGATAATACAAATGTGGGTATTTTGGGGAATTTTGGGGACAAAATGTTTTTGAGCTAGCTACCCAAAGATTAACGTTTGAGCTTACTCATTTATATGGTTTTGTAGCTAATCTCTAAAAAACTTTTTTTGTCCAAAAAAATTACCAAAATGATAGATTTTCCCCCAATTCTTTTGAAAAAAATACTTATTTTTCTCTAAAAATCATCATATTGATGTTATCCTTGTACATATGTAAAATTTTGTTACATTGTACCTCTCCAGCAAATTTAAAAGTAATCCGCCATTTCGTTTTTGAGATATATCTATCAACCTTTGCTATGGTGACAGGCAATAGTGTTTATTGGTCTAATGGCAAATCAATTACAATATGTCATCTTTCGGGGCGATGAGATGATAAATTGTTTAAGGTGAATGACGTTATGTTACTGAAATAAGTATTTTTGGTACAATAAAATTCTTATAGCAGCATTTATTTTGTCAAATTAAAATATAACCTTTTGTATGACAGCGTTTAAAGGTGAGGGAGCACGTCTAAAATTCACGTGAGTTTCGCGTGTCACGCAAAACCCACATATTTGCCAGTCATGTGCATAAAGGTAAAATTGTCTTGTTGTAGTGTTTATAACTGCATTTAAAGTTGATTTAAAGTAGAAACGTTCAATGGAAGTGTTTCAGATTTTGCAAAAGAGCCTCATTGAAATGTTACTTTTGGTAAGTTTTGCCTCGAGCGCCCCACCTTTAAAATAAAAATGAAGAACCCTAATATTTTATTATTATTATTGTTGTTATATCGGTAATTTCCGATATTTTGTAAAATACGTTTCCAAAATACACACCTGTTAAGTTTTATTAACAATGGATTAGTTTAAATAGTAGGTAAGATTTTAAAGTTATATATTAAACGTAATACGCGGGTTATGTGAAACGATATCATCATTGAATAAACAATTTTAACACACCGCACCGACATTTAGGTGAGTTATTAGCGCATTTTCCCGAAATGTGGCATATAGTTATATTTATTCTATGATATTTTGTATACTATAGTATATATTATTTCCAAATATGTCTAATATCCTTACATAGGCGGATCCAGAGGTGTGAAGTCAGGCATGTTGGTAGAAAAAAAAATCATGCCATTTTTGCCACAGCTCTGTGAAGTCTATCGACATTAAAAAAAAAAATACATTTCGTGAAAATGCCATGATAAGCCGTCAACTTTTTTGCGCGATTCGCGCGCTGTGATTTTCCACCGTGATATCGTTTCACAAAATGACATATGTTTCACAAGTCCAGTTATATTATGTAAAGCAAACTACATTTTACAAATATCCTTGTGACATAACTGTTTTCTAGTTGCACTGTGGCAGTAACAAAAACTTTATTTCAATGGATATAAGCATGGCACCCAATCCTCAAGAGTATATAATTAGGGGTAATACAACAGTCAAAGTAAGTTTATCTATAGGATAATGCACGATCGGGGGTTAATGCCAAATGAGAGGGTGGGGCTTACAAGTGAAATTCGTAAAACTGTCAATATCACATCCACCCATATATCAGATAAAATTGTTCTAAGATAATTCTAGTTTCATTTGTCAATAAATATCACCCCATTTGACTATAACCTCACCATAACATTTGCATTTGGTGGAAGACATACATGGCAAGTATATGCCTGAAATGCAAACCAGTCAACAATCTAGGTCAACATTGTTGGGACATCATTTCAAAGGAAATGAGTGTAACAAATATTCTGGTCGACATGTTTCTCCATTTATCTCAGTTGAAATCCAGGTGGCAAAACATGGAATGTTTGAAAATGTGTTAACTTGCCATAGAAAACAGAGGGAAATCAGAAAGGTGTTGTAAAAAATGTGTTAATGCCTGTGTCAGATGTGTGTTAAAATGCATCTCAAACACATGACAAATGTGTGGAAAATGTTCACGTGTTTATGCATGGACCATGCATGTTTTAATTCTTCAAATTCATTTCATTTACTCGTAAATTTGTTACTTTTATATAAAATTCACAGAAAAAGGGGCACTTTAAGGCTATGAATTACTTGAGATTACATGTACGGTTAATATAATAGTAATTATAGCAAAGTAATAAATTCAGTAGCTTAGTTTCAAGATTATAAAGGTTATAAATGTCAGTGGATGATACTAGCTCACACACTTTTCACATTAATGATATGGGTATCCTTAATACCAACTATGAATTTCATTCATGTTTCCCCCATAGTGTGAGCCAGATAACAATGTTTTCAGTAATTGACCTGTGTTGACCTCAAATGAACTTTGACCTCCTATGAAATCAATAGGGTTCATTTACTCAATATGGGTGATCTACATACCAACTATGAGTTTTATATAAGTTTCACGCTAGAGTTAGCCTGATAACAAGCTTTTAGCAATTGAGCATTGTAATTGACCTCAAATGACCTCTTATACAATTAATAGGTTTCATCAACTCGTTTCATCCAAGTTTCCCATATAAATTTAGCCCGATTACAATCTTTCTGGCAAATGACGACATTTGCCGACCTGTAAAATCAACATGGTTCATCTACTCAATATGGATGGCCGACATACCAGCTATGAGTTTCATCCGTTTCCCCTATTAAGTTAGCCTGGTTACAATGTTTTCAGTTTTTGACCCCTGTTGACCCCAGATGAAATTTAACTACTTAGGGACCTCAGAACACCCACATTAGAATAAAAATCACTTTGTGAGAAAATTAAAGGCAATGGAGGGATAGTGGGAGATTGGAGACATGTCCCCCAGTGATGATCACCAATGACCATACACATGACCACCTAGTGGTCATCACCCATGACCCTACACATGACACCCCAGTGATCACCACCCACGACCCTACACATGATCTCCCCAGCCACACATGACCCCCAGTGATCACCACCCATGACCCTACACATGACCCCCAGTGATCACCACCCATGACCCTACACATGATCCCCAGTGATCACCAACAATGACCCTACACATGACCCCCTAGTGGTCATCACCATGACCCTACACATGACCCCCTAGTGGTCATCACCCATGACCCTACATATGCTATGTGATTGGTCAAAACCTAGCTCATAGCCTTACAAATTCCACCATTGAATGTTGCATAGTGGTATCAGTAGTGGTGATCAGTAAAACGAATACATTTACATTATCATGTATGACAGGGTTACATTATAGTGACCTGATCATGTAGGTGCCAGCTGTATGTGGTGTTCCTTCCATAGATTCATCACAGAGTCTAAACTCATATTGTCATGACAACCAAACATAAATCATGGCATCACAGTCTTGTACCCTACAGTGTAATAATACTTAAACAAGCTTCTAGTGTTATTTTGCCATAAAGACCTCAATTACTCTGTCAATATGCTTCAACAAAACCGACGCGTAACCGGGCATATAGCTTTTTATGAGGGAGTATAAAACGTTGCACAAGAGACTGATAAATTCATGCAAGTGGCTCAAGATATCTCAAGAAGGTGAAGCTGAAATGATATCATACTTAGTATATATATATATTGGCCATAATGAGTACATGATCCCTTTTGTTTTTGGTGGACATGCCATGAATATTAATGAAGCTTAAAGTGAAATTCTTAAAATATCAATATCTTTGCAAAGGTATGTCCGATCTGCTTCATACTTGGTATGCTGATGAGTGGTATATTGTGGCATTTTATTCTCATTTCATCTAATTAATATTCATGAGTAGGCGGGGCTCATGCTAAATCGCTCAAAATAGGTTGTAAACATGATATCTCAAGCAGGTGATTTGGAATTATATCATATTTTGTATATATTGTTTTTGGTGATCTCGTGAATATATATGAGTGTTGCATTTTGTCGCCGAACCTTTTCGCACAACTACACCTGTGTTGATATCATCGTCGATTTGAAGAATATCGATATAATATAAGTTTTGTTGCAAATTATTACTCTGCCATACATTGTCACACTATGCATTAGGATGTAGTATATTGACGACAAAATCGTTAAAAATAAATAAACCCTGATTATTGCTTTTTAGACATTCCTATTGTTGTGGAGACAAATCTCATGAAAAATTACGAGGGACGGTGTTTATGGTAGTTTCTTTGAATACACTGTTTTAAAAGCTCGAGTTTATTTCTATGTACAAGTATTGTACATCACTGTGTTCTGTACCCTATATTTAGCGCAAATCATGAGCCCATTGAATATTCGTAAATTGTGCTTCACAACTATACCCAGCCTGTGAACAGGATATCCATTGGACTTATACATATCTATCGTACGTGATGTATATGTTGGTAGTAATGGCGCCGCCAGATGTTGGTGATTCGAAGGGCCTCAATCGAAACACTGCCTAAAAGGTCACGGACACGTCCAGTCTGAATGGCAACGCACACATGCTATAACCGGTACTTATGCTTATATGGCCAGATTGTGTGTGCCTTCTGGTTCGTCGAAAACATGACAGAACACACATTTTCCCACCTATACTTATAGATCATTAAGACTATATTTATAATAAAAAAAAGAGTAAAAAAACACACTTGTGTAATTAAATGTCCTGGTGAAGTTCAACGGAAGAATTGGGTGATTGGGAATAAAGAAATCACTGCACCCAGCCCGGTGAAATCGACCCAAATTTGTAAAACTACCACTTTAAAATTTTGTATCATGAGTTTTCATAATCGACTGACATTGTAAACATATGGAAACTTATCCCTTTTTTTGAAAATGTTTTAATAGCATGTAATTTTGGCGCACTGCGAGCACTGTGACATGCGTTATTACTTCTTCATGATATTGTTTTACATGGCCTGCGTATCATACTAATTTGCTCCTACAATAGTCGTATTTGGAAAAGCTTGAATTGCCCCCATTTAGTCATGTGACCCAAAAACGGGAACGTACGCAGCATGATCGATCATATTTAGTCAAAATATACAATATAATCTAATAAATACCCAGACTAATAATTTTTAGGGCGTTTTTTTTTCACATCGCCTACTGCCCTCATGTAGTAATTGAATGTCTCACAAAATAACTGAGGTTCACCGTAACTGACACCACACTTCAGACAATATACTCGGTCACTAAGTTGGCTAAAAAGTCCCTCGATAAATTGCTGATAGTGCCTTGAAAAACTGAAATTTGAGGATATGATGAATTAAATTTGCTTTGTATCTTCAAAGTAGCCGCATGATTAGGAAATATAAATTACGAAACCGACAGTAGATCTAATTTATAATATACATTCACAATTGATATATAAACAATTAAGTTTTAGCGTAAAAATAGTAACTGGATATTGCTATAGGCTGATAATTATTACCCAGCCATAATATAACAAACCAATAAATCAACAAACAATAACAAACTGATTTACTTTGTATATATTAACGCATCACGGTAACATTAGGATGTGATACAATACGGGAAATTAGCGTACTGTTTGGTCCATGTGATATGTTATGGTAAACTAAGGTGTGTATTAATTAATTGCACAACTCACAATAAGAATTTGTGTTTTAAACTATATTGGTTATTTTATATTAAATACTAAAATGATATTCAACAACACGCTATCATGCTAATTTTGTTTTATTGTAAAAAGTACTCTTCTCACAATGTGCCCACATATATTAATATTGCACAGAAATACATATAAAATATATACTACTGTAAGCATAATCGTTTTTACATAAACCGAAAAAGTTAAATCCAATAATGCCGAAAGTGAATATGAACATTGTGTAGTATTTCCATTATTTCTGAACACGTAGACCTACAACGGACCACTCGCCATGTACGTTATTATCAGGATCTCGTGCCTGACTCATAACCGGTACGGAAAATCAGCAAACTTTGACGTAATAATCACACAAACTTGTTGGATCTGTCCGACACAGACGATAGTAACGGATTTGTTTTGTATTGGTTAACCGTAATATTCGGTTAATCGTTACTGACACCACTAATAGAACCACAGTTAAAACAGCGTTTACGCATGGAGTGGAGTGATACCATGGTGTGATACCATGCCAATATAACCCATAAACCTATAGGTTTCTTGTACACTACCATAAACATACAACCTAAACGTAATGGACGATGAATGTTCCGTCCCTCCCCCTGCCCAAGGTTGATATAGAATATGAACTTATGTCCATATAATTAACACATATGCCGATCACATGAGCCTCCCAAAATTGTCAAACCAAAGCAAGAGCTCTTCTTAGCCAGTTAATGAAATATTACCCCACCTACACAAAACATATCATTGCAATCAAGATATTTAAATAATATTACGTGACTGTAAACTTTTATATTGTTTTCTCTCCCGGTCAGGAGGTTTCGGATGGAGTGGAGGTAGAGTATATTTATTACTTTCACTCAGATGGAATTTGAGATTCTCATATTGGAATACCGATCCGTGTATCGCTCATCAAATCCACCAATATCACCCATAGATGTAATACCCACCTTACACGTATTACCCACCATACATGTATATAATACCCACCATCCAAAAAATAAAAAAATCAACCCTAAATGTAACAATGAACTGACCCAACCATCAATGTAAATATGAATAGACCAATGACCACAGCTGGGACTGAGGAGCCTATGGAGCACAAGTGTACAAAGGTGGATATGTCACTTCAATGTATCAATGTGGACCTTGATCGATCCCAGTGGGCCCTATAGGGACGCAAGTAGGCCTGCAGGAGTGGATCGGTTGGATTTATGTAATCACTTTTGGCCTTCAATGACTATGTGACGTCAACAAAGTATAACCATAAAGACCCGTTACATCTACATGCACTCATTGTATGTTTACTTAACCCACCTGTGTGAATTACAAGCCCGGGGAATGCAGCACTTGGGCGTTAACTCGCGAGAAAGTCACCTGGCCTTGCATATGGTAACTCTATATAACGTTTCCCGAGCGTCACAATATCATATGCCCAAATAAGGTGGAACGATGAGAGTCATCGTCAGAATGTATTATTAAGTCGTGAAAATATATTTGTTATAGTATGGATCCGTCTTATCATTACAGGGACAACCCATGGCAACAGGCTATAGCTGCAAACGTTGAAGATTTAGCAACTTGTGGTGACGGCAATGCCGTGGTGACGTAATCATCACCAAAGGAAACAAAATTACCGTCATTAACAAGTGAGGAATACCATACATACATTTGATCTACACAGAAACCATGACCCACCTATCTGAAGATACTTTAACTAAATAAATAAATCAGATAACCAGGCATTAACAGCTACTCGTGATCCAGGAATGGTGATATTCTCTTATATTAGAAACGGATCGCGATCCAGTCACCTTCATACCCTTGAACCTCGGCTTAAATATCATGAAAACATTACCATGATTGAGTGAATTAATCATATACCACACATAAACAACACAGCGTGATCTACCCTACAGATCTATTCCGCTTATCATCATAAACTATGACCAAATATATGTGTCGCCATTCCGTTGTACCATTGTGATATGGTAACGAAACGTTTAATTATTCATTTTAATAATAAATTAGTTAAATACATTAACATATATTTGGGGGAAAACCATTACGTCATAGGTGAAATATTCCACATTTGCCCAAACATAACACATACAAATAATTTGATCGGGTTTTTGTGTAGTTTGTTTCAAGCTTTCATGTAAAACGTTATGTAGGTATACGCTATTTTTATACCACACTGTATATTGTTCACCTCTTCCATTGATCGTAACGTTGTGAGGGATCATAATTCTTGGTACCCGCCACAACTGTGCTCTGATTAATCCATTAAACTAACGCATTGAATATATGTTATATCATAAAACACAACCGATCGAGCAGTAAACGCAATCATTTGTTAATTGTGTGCTCGCCAAAAAAAAAAAACGAACAAATACAATGGCATTGTGTACATATAATACGATATAAGCTTCGCCCGGCGCATTGCTAAAATTAGGGTAACTTAAAAATGAATTTCAGCCCCCAATAAAGGAATCGAGGGGCTAAGTTCTCCACCTCCATAGAAGCATTGTCCGTCACTCGTCAACATGTTTTAAGACCTATTTTAAATTATTCATTCATAATCTTCGATTTTCTTGACGTTTTCAGTTTAGGGGTACACGAGGGCAAGTCATTCAGCCAGCAATGGTCTAAAAATATTTGACTTAGGCATACCATCTCAATACCCCACGCGCATGCAGGTATGCATTTGCATGGCCTAAGTCTCACATGGTAGATTATTGTCAATACATGGTTTTCATTAGGGAGTATCATTGTACATATCTCACATTGTGGAGTAGTATTATCAACGCATTGTTTCCATTGGGAGCAATCATCTTACATTGGTCACATGGTAGAGTTTTGTCAAAGTATGGTTTTCATTGTAGGGAGTATATCCGTGAATTGTGCACATTATAAATTAGTAGTTTCAATGTATGATTTCCATTGGGAAGTCTCATCGAGTCATCATCCATTGCTCACATTAAATATTATGTTAAATGCATGGTTTTCATTGGAGAGCATCACCATGTATGTCTCACATTGTATTGTAGTATTGTTAAGTCATCGATTCCATTAGGATTATCATCGTGCATGGCTCACATTAAATGTCCAATGCATGTTTTTTTTATTGGGGAGTATCATCGTGTAGAGCTCACATTGTATAGTAGTATTGTCAATGTATTTTTCTTATTGGGGAGTATCATCGTGCATGGCTTACATTATATAGTATATTCAATGCATGGGTTTCATTGGGGAGTATCATCATCATGTATGGTTCACATTGTATAGTAGTATTGTCAATGCATGGTTTTCATTAAGTAGTACCATCGTGCATGGCTCTTTGGTTTATCCATGTTTGGGAATATAGTCAATGTATGTATGTAATCATAAGGGAGTATTTCATCAATACATGGTGCTGATAAACATTATTTATTCTTTATCAATACACGTTTCTGGTAATAAAATGGTATACAACAAATGCAAGACTGGTAATAATTAGGGGCTATTTTCAATGCATGGTTATGGTGATCATTGGGGTTATATCAATACACGTTTTTTGTAATCTTGGGGTAGAATTATCACTGATGTATGTTTATGGTACTCATTAGGAAGTATTACCAACGTATTGGTATGGTAATTTGGATTATTATCAACATACCAATCGTGTAATCATTATATAGTATTATCAATGCGATTCGTAGTAGCGTTTAGATAGATACATATAATATGATGATTCATTGTTTTCCATTTGTCCCCGCATTGTTTCTAATCAACTGTATACTACAAATTAATATTGACATCATTGAGGAGGGTGAAGTAACACAGCCTTATGATCTAAAAGGAACGATGCGTGTGTATACTCGCTTTACTCAATCAAACCGATTCAATTGATTTTCACTAAATCAAGTTATGTACTTGATGGGCTTATGTCGATTACGTGGTTAACACAGTACACTGTCAAGTCGGTATGAAATCATTACTCTTCAAAGGCACCAAATCCTTAAAACAAAAACATGTACAACAAATCTAGTAGTCGCGCTAACTTATCATGTAGGATATTACTTCTCGAGACAAGAAGAAAGTGATTGTCCGTGGGTTAGGTTTCAAAGGGTCGTATAAATGTACACCGAATTGCTGAATGTACACATGTGTAGAATCTGTATCAAATCAATACCATAGAGTGTTTTAGTTTGTAGTACGTTGATACCTGTTAAATAAATGATGCAAGACCTTCCATGTTTCTCGAATTTCTGAAATAAAATGACAAGACATAAGTAAATAGTATCAGCTTGTGCACATTAACATTGTTGCTATTATTTGGGGAACGTGAAGTAGTAAGTAGGTTAACATTAGTCATTTTGAATGTTGTATGAATGTATAATAAGGTGTATGTAAGGTATCGGTATCGGACCATGTCGGTCTCAGTCTCGAATTTCAATCCTGGTCTTGGTCTCGATACCCCTGGTCTCGGTCTCGGATGTGCTCAGGCTGCATGGTCTCGACTACAACAATGCACATAATTCCAGCGTGCACGGTGTGGTTATGACCTCCGCTACGATCTTCACGAATTTGGAAAACAATTTGATATGGGCGAAGTCCATATTTGCACTCTAGAGGGTTTATGTACATTTACCGATTACCGTATACTAGGTTATACGTCATAAATGGCAATTAGTCCATGACAAATTGTCTCTTTGTTTTTTAATGCGCGGTTACATATTTAAGATTCACAGTTTATATATATTTTCTACGTAGATCGTTAAAAAACAAATAAACAACTTGACACACTTAAATACGAATTGGATTTTTAACAGACTCCACGTATTCCTAAGCATTTAGAGCTGGATCGTAAATTGTAGAAATTTATATTTAAAACTTACTCTCAAACATATAATTCGTTTTAAAAATTATGAAGAGAATTTAGACGTTGCTGTTTGGGGTCACAGTGTACTATACGGTGTGCTATTATAATCATATTTTCATCATATCAAATTATAATTTGTAAAATATAAAATCATCATCCCGACCCTAGTGAAACTCAGACGCATAATCAATATCAGAATAATTCCAGAATATTTTTCCTTTCACCAGATAAGACAAAAATATTAAAAACGGCACTGAAGTCCAAGTACAAAGTCCTTTACGACGCAGTTCAACCCATCCCGTACATCAAAGACAGACTCTACTGTGTGGACAAGGTATTCGTTGAGGGCGGTGTTGAATTCCTGTCTGCAGTTCCTGAAGAAGAAACACGAGGTGAACGCCGATGGGTTCGCTTGGTTTCATTCTCAGATATATTCACCGATCCTCGTCTTAAATCAAAGAGGTACATATTAGAGGGCGAGCCTGGATACGGTAAGTCAACTCTTGCTCTTCAGATCGCTTATGACTGGTGTAATGATGTCAAAGGTTCTCCCCTGTCTGAGACGGAAATACTAATTGTTCTTCGACTGAGACAGCTCGGTGGTGTGAAGTCAATCTCCAGAGCCATTAAACAGTTCCTACTGCAAGACGAAAGTCGAATTAAGACAAAAGACATTCAGGAGATTCTCCAGAGGTCTTCATCAGTGTCGATACTTCTTGATGGCTATGATGAATATCCAGACCAGAACAACGATGCTGGAAGTGACATCGGTAAAATCCTCAGAATACAAATGTTTAAGGAATTTGCTGTCACCCTGACGACTAGGTACCTACCGAAATGTTACGATAAATCTTTGACGAAACGTGTGCGATTAACTGGATTTGACGATAAAGCGCGCGACGAGTATATACGTAAGGCAGTAGCTGGTGACAACGAAGAGGACGTAGCAACAAT
>JAODFY010066475.1:1410-18917 GCA_027580055.1 Paracaudina chilensis | reverse complement strand
AAGAAATATACATGTGGAACCACGATATCAGTTCCCGGCTTGTTTTTCTCTTTCATACAACCGAATGTAGCGGTACATGAAAGTCAGTGACGACGCTATGGGGGGTTTGACCTTTGCCTCCCAGATTTTACACTCATTGTCAAAAGGAAAAATACTGGCAATGCAAATCAAATACAATATTTCGAGATTTTTTTGTAGTCATACAAAATTTCAAACGTTCATATCTGAGCAACCACAAATGTTATTTTCGATTTTCCTCCTCTTACTAATGAGAACGTTCCATTTTCCACTGGACTATTCTTTTAAACAGTCTAAATCTTCTTAACGTTATAATCGAAGTATTGTCCACTTTGATCGCGATATTTCTGTGCATAAACACAATATAGTTATTTATATTGTCGTATTATATTGGCGCCGGCACATAATATCGCCGGCACATATCATCGCCGGCGACATATGGGCACATATTGCCGCCAGCCTTGAGAACGCCAAGCAGAGCGCAAGCGAAGCGGAGCGCGAACGAGTTTTTTCCGGATGACTTCAGATTTCTTCTTTTTTATTGTATGTAAAACAAATTTATGAATATTTTAGCACAAACATCAGAACAGGTTGTAAAAACTTGGGATTGTGATTGGATTTTGATTGTTTTATTTATTAGCCGAAATTTAACGTTGCTATGGAAATTATATAAATACTTGAAATCAACAAAATCGTTTCAATATTTAGTATGACGTTCCATTTATTTTACCATCTTTTGGTCCATTTTGTGTCTGTTTGTTGGATCGGAAGAGTATAAATCTCTATATTCACTGGATAGTGTAGTATAGAAATAGATCACGTCAATTCCATGTTGATCTATATGACATGTGTAAGTAATTAACAAGTATTTAAAAACGTGCTGGCTAGTACATGATAACAATTGTTGGTACTTCTTTGCCATGGATTTTAGCCATATAAACGTTGTGTATAGTACATGCATAGGAGGTGTAATGATATCATTCCTCTCTGGGACACGCACATCTGTTGCGACATGTATTGTCGTCGGTGACAACATATGTATAGATGCTCACGGCACATATTGTCGTCGGTGACAATATATGTAGAGATGCTCACGGCACATATTGTCGTCGGTGACAATATATGTAAAGATGCTCACGGCGCATATTGTCGTCGGTGACAATATATGTAGAGATGCTCACGGCGTATATTGTCGTCGGAGAATATATATGTAGAGATGCTCAAAGCACATATTGTCGTCGGTGACAACATATAAAGAGATGCTCAAGGCACATATTGTCGTCGGTGACAAAATATGTAGAGATGCTGACAGCACATATTGTCGTCGGTGACAACATATGTAGAGATGCTCACAGCACATATTGTCGTCGGTGACAAGATATGTAGAGTTGCTCACGGCACATATTGTCGCCCGTGCAGACGATTGCATGACAAAATAATATGAGCGTATCCAAAATATTGTAAGAGTGTCGAATGCAACTGCTACGCTTCACCTTGGATTTTGAAAATGTTGGCACTGAAAGGTGACTTCATCTGTAAGGAAATGCCTATTTTTTCTTTGGAGGGGTGGGGGTGCACGTCGAAAGCAAACTTAGCATATCAGGCCTAAGAAAATTAGCTACAGTTCATACGTTATCTTGAAAATATTTAGACATTTTAATAAGGCATCCGAGAACGATTTTAAATGATTTTGCAGCGCGCGCCAGTTGACCGGCTCGAAGGTTCTGTAGATATCAGTGTAAATGATGTTGCTGTAGAGAGGACTAGATCTGTCGAGCACGCGGTAACACCACTGATGTGTAGATGACGATTGATGTCCCAAAAATAATTTCCAGCTTGAAAATAAAAGGTGAGATTTGAGATAGTGAAGACTTAGACCCATGGTGGAGGGTAGTCTAGCTAAATACTTTTTCAAGGCTAGTGCCAGACTTCCCCGCGGCAAATATTTCACCCAGAGACTCAACGGTAGGGTCAGTATGCATTATTTTAAAAACGTGAAATCAGAATGCACAATTACCCAAGTAAAGTTACTTGACGATGCCTGAATCGGTGGGGCTGCCACAGGCGCTCAGGTATCATTTAGGCCTACCTACATTCACTGTATACATCTAATGTTGCCACCGCCTGTGAGAGCTGCTACGGTATATTGTAACTTAACTGTAAGCTAAGAGCACTGAGCATTGTACGTACGTCTGTAAACTTCCATCGCGCCTATACATTTCTGAATACTTTCAGCACCTTTGGTGAATACCAACATAAAAGTTCGCGCTTCGCGCGCAGGTTTTTAATGCGTACAGTGGCATCACCAGTGTTTGGAGAGCAGGTAGAGTGCATGCATATCTCACGGCGACAAAATGAATTGTGCACAAGGATATATACGGTGGCATGAGGGAGAAATTAGTAGTCAGAATTCTCTTCGGCGCAATATTTCCCCTTGCATTACCAGAAAATTCCAGCTGAGAAAGTGGGGGCACATATCTCTCACAGGAGACCGACAATTTGGCGTGTACACCAACAATGTTTAAGTATGCATCATAACAAGAACTGTTTTGCTGGATGTCGATGTAGGGGTCTGAATTATAATAACGGGACAAGATGTTTTACGCGCTCCGCGCGCAGGTATGTAGGTATAAAACGGTATCACCACAAATGTTCAACTTGGGGACAAGCACGCCACCAATGTCTCATAGTCGCATTCATGTTTTTTCGCGCTCTTCACACAGGTAGGCTAAATCCTCCCCTCCCCCTCATTTGTTTTTAATCCCTTCGAACATTATGCCCCTACTATTTGAAGCTACCCAGACTAGCATAAAAAAATGTTTGCTCGCATTTGTGTGTATGTCTTTGTTAACTAAACTAAGCTTGCGTTAAAGTTTTGACCGCAATATCGTGTGCGTCTTGTCCAAGTAAAGTCTCGTGTTAAATTTGTTTTTCATGACGAAGTTTCTGCTTGAACTATCTTTAAATGGTTGCAAATTGCACCTGAATTGAATACAACAATTCAATAAAACCTGTTATTCTTCAAATAACTCCGAGCATTAACTCCGAGCAATCAACTCCGAGCAGCCCAAACCTCATAATGGGCTATGATATGCCTTAGTACAATCGTTATGGACGTCGCGTGGGAAGCGAAGTTGGCACATACGCAGTAGACTACGTCATACAATTGATCGCTACAGCGAGATACATTGTGGACTGGCGCGCTCAGTCGTCGTAAAGATTATAAGCGATCGTCTGGTATAAATTGAAAATGACTCCGCTGAAGTCTTACAAACGGAATAGACGGAACCGTAAAGATTCTTCCGCTTCGCAGCTACGACTTGTAACCTCTAAATAGCGCAAATATTTGTTTGTAAACTCTCGAGCCCATGGACTAAAGTCATGGTTTACTGAAACTCAGGAACTACTTCCATTTTCAAAATATTGGAGCCCTTCGCAATTTTTTGTTTTCCCTCTGGATATCTGGGGAACGTATATCAGTTAATTTCTATATCTCTTTTTGAAAGGAAAACCGTTTTTGAAAATGCCGGAGTAATATATACGCTAGTACGGTATTGGGCTTAAGCGTGAAAAACTAGTTTACAACCAGTTCAGACGTCCGTCGGTTTTAGGATTATTTTCATCAACAGGGGGAAACGTAACAGATATCTGGTAAGTTAATGCAGAATACAGCTGCCGTATAGATCGTTTATTACAACTTTATAAGACGAGAAACATGGTGTGAATTTCCCCCTTTTTGTTTCGTATAAACTTGATCTCGTTCTCTTTTCTTTTCATAAACATCCATGGCATTTGTCTCTTTACGTGTATGGGGTGATATTTATTTTGTAGGCTAAATATTCACGACAGTACCTATTTTGGGGGGCTTTCAGTTATTAGTTATTTAAATGTTAAAGAAACATCAGTTAGCAGTGTTCTCCTTTCTGAATTTTAAGACAAAATATATTATTCTAACATTTTTGGGGCTCCTGATGCGACTAGAAGAGATAGAGGCCGAAAACTAGTAATTAATTTCATGTTTTCAATTCTACCTAGCCACTTGCAATATACGCACAGTATATGTGAAAGGCAACCGGGGCAAGTTTTTTGGATTGTCTTATCATGATCGTCTGATTGCTTGTTTAACTGATATTGAGCTAAGGAGAATTGGTGGCGATTATATTCAGGTATTTTTTTTAATCAGTTTATTATTATTTCTTACTTAAAGTAATGTAAATCGTGGTATAATAAGATCATCCAATACTGGCCGAAACTTACCAAGACTTATATACTGCCTCATCGTTTGTGTTTGATGTCCAAAGGTATTGAGTAGGGTGATCACTGGCGAAATGTGTCCATAGGGCGGTGGCATATTCTTATTATTTATTTATGCTGCGAAAAAAACGACCCGTTTCGACTGGCATGACTACCTCTAGAGGGCATTGATTATCACACTATTCTCTTTTCCGTCATGTTGAACACAAACAAGTAGGAAGGCGGTGCATTCTCGATCGACTGTTAAGCGTGATCGATGCTCTAACACTAGATGCACTGCAGTCAGTGTTGGCGTTGTCAATTATGAAAACGAGATCTTTCCCAAAGTAAAACAAAAACAAATTTGTGTAACTTCAAAAATACTTTCTTATGCAACAAAACATGTAGACAAATGTTGATATCTTCCCAGAAATGCATGTATTTAATCATGTTATTGGTGATTATTTACGGTTTGTGGGAGACCATGTCTTGATGATCAAATACGGTTTGTGTGAGACCTTGTCTTGATGATCAAATACGGTTTGTGTGAGACCTTGTCTTGATGATCAAATACTGTTTGTGGGAGACCTTGTCTTGATGATCAATGTTCTTGATGATTCGTATTATAAACTTAACTACGTGTTTAGCTAATGCAGCCCTCCATTTGACCTTACCTCATAATTTCACGAATGTTCCTTCTCGACTCTCGATATAGAACTTCCGAGACATTTGACAAAATGATCGGCTCGAATAAAACAATTAAAAATCGTACGGTAATTGCCCCCCCAAAAAAGCCAAAAAAATGAAGAACGAAAGTCTAAATATCAATGATTATTTTTAAAAATAAAGGAGCAAAATTTGGTCCGTATATTTAAATGAATTGCTTGCTTGTTTACCTAGAAACTTCATAGCGCTTAATTGCTTTCACGAGTTCGTCATATTCACGAGTCAAATGAAACGCAGCACACGACTGTGTCCAACCATAACGCACGCATGCATTCTTGCATGAATTAAAGCAACTTAGAACGTGTGTTACATGATAGCAAGTAAAAGAGACGGGCTACAGACTCTCAGTATCGCTGCACACAGGCAGCGTCGGGTTTTGCCCGAATGGGGGCTAGTTTCCCCGACAGGCTCGAATATATATTTTTTTGGCTCAACGCAACACTATGTTGGGAATATTTACGGCATGCACTGATACCATTTGCGGCATGCATTGATACCATTTGCGGCATGCACTGATACCATTTGCGGCATGCATTGATACCATTTTAGTCTGAGGGACTGAGCTTAGAGCCCAATAACAGGCCTGTAGCCAGATTGGATTGAATTTCTAAGGGAGATATAAGTCACCAACAATTAAAATAATTAATAAACTCAACAACAGTATAACTTTACCTGCATAAGACAGTATACAGTTTGTTCCATGGCTATCCGATGGGACGGAAACGCATATGCGCGACTGAGCGAGCGAACATGTCGCTACTAAATTTTAGATATACCTGGTCATAAAATTCGTGGTTAGTTCAAGCCACATACAGAGCAACCCTAAAAAGGCCGACCAGACGTTTAGCATATTAGGGAAGAAACATTTTTATCTCTCAATAACATGTCCCTGTTTGTGTATTCTCGATGCCATCTTATCACTTCGCTTAATGCAGTAGTTTGTAGCTCGTCGCTTTGAGCGCAACACGCAGTTTTAATTAATGGCTGACGTGTGCCTTTGGGATTTATACTAAAGGATTACATAGCTACAGAGTAAAACAAAGGAACAGCTAAGAATACAACAGAATAGACACATGTTAAGCTAATAAGGTTTAAATGTTTATTTTAGTTCCGAGCTATTGAGCTTTATAAACTAATTATTATCATTATTTGTTGTATAGAAATAATTGAATTTCCACATTGGCGAGAAAGTTAGAGTTAGTAATTATGAGAGATCGATTAACATTGAACAATTTGTGAAGTAACGCTAAATAAGAAAATTCATACAGTAAATAAAACATTGAAAAAGCATATTTCCGCTTGGCGAAGAAACGGAACGGAGTAATATGTATCCCTTAAAGCAATAATCGTGGTTTATTTGTAACGATTTTGTAATCATTATACCACATCATAATGCATATAATGCAAGGAAACGTACCCCGATATTCTCCAAAATACGAAGAATAATGTGATATCTACACTGTAGGCCTAGTTCGGCGACAAAATGCAACACTCCTACAGTTATGGCATAATTTCTTCGCAAATAGGGCGATTTAAAATGTTAAAGATCCCGGAAGTATTTTAATCGTAATTAGCAACGGAAACGAATGACAAAATCTCCTTTTGTTGAAAGAAGGGTAATTATCAGGGCTCAAATCGTAATTATTTACCCTTGCATTGGGGTAAATAATTATCCTATGTCAATTAAAACGAGCTGGGCCTTTCCAGAGTAAAAACAAACAAAATTGCGGCGTCACCACATTGTTCAAGGGATGCCCCCCCCCCCATTTTCGTAGTAATTGGATATACTATTACCTCTGGTAGGTAAATAGAATCCCCCCATCACCACTCATCAGAGAGATACAGAGGTCACTTGGAGCTTTCCTATAGCCACCAAATTTTGGTTCTGTCATGGTTACGCTAGTGGGGAAAAGAATCATCAGTCGTTCATGAAATTTTCAATCATCACATTTCAATCGTTTGGAGCAAACGAGCAAGATAACAAAAATGTCATTATGAAAGAAGGTCCTTGGGTATACCTTGGGATTCAAATTACCTTGATGACATCACCTGTTTGCCAAGGTCGTTTGCCTAATACTGGTTTACAGATATATATATATGCGGTTGAATAATTTTCCATAATCGAATTATAAAGAAAGTATACAGTAAGATCCAAATACGACTTTTACGGCTGCGTATAAGATCATATTTAATCATTACGATGCAAGATTATGACTACGTCACTGGTTATTTACATCCCAATTCCCCCCAAACATATACATATATATATATATATTATACAATATCAATACCTGGACATATAGTTTCCATTTTTTTGTTTTCATTTGATTCTCATAACAAGATGGATGGCGGTGACATTTTAAACTACACGCTACGGCGATCTTCATAGTAAACGGTCTCAAGTTAAAGAGAATGTGATTAAATATAAACATTTTCCCGAAAAAAAAAGGATTCAGTATTTACATTGGGTGAATCAACCTTTAGTTCATTACCGAGAAATATCTCTACGGGAATCGGGTGGTTTCAGTTTAAACATTTTGGGTTCCATACCAATGGAATTTCTGCAGTCATGCTGGCGTTTTTGTGTGTGTGTGGGAGTGTGGACAGGTTTTGCAGCAGGTCCGAGGACTTGAACAAAGAAATTTGAGGTCCTCGGAAGAAGAATTCAATAGAAACAAAAGGTCCTCGGACGTTCAAACAATGGTTAGGGTCTTGTCTAGGGCTAGGTTAAAGGATATCCCTATTGAGTCCTCGGACTGAATGCAAAACCCACCCGTGTGTGTGTGTGTGTGTGTGTGTGTGTGTGTGTGTGATACTTTGCCTTGAAAGAAAAAAAACTTCAAAGGTCATATTATGAGGTCAGCAGGGATCAAAAGCTGACAGCGTTGTAATTACGTTGTATAATTATTTGTATTATTTCACGGTAAAAATTAAATAGTCAAATATCATTAATCATTAATCGTGTAAGACATAATTTTATCTATTTTGAATGACAACATAACGTTATACGGATTTAGAACATATTGTGTTTGTACAGGGAAGCACACATGTAATGGCACCATCTATAATATAAAATCTATGTGTGATACATTAAGCAGAGTTTGGCATATTCGCGGGGAGAGTTGTTTACTTTTAACATAATTGATTGCCCGAATTTGAAAAACAAATCAAGCATTGTAACATAATTATATACTAGAACTTAATTCATACACATTTTTTAAGCCAAACTTATAAAGATCCTATACATTTATTTTGGGCACAAAATAACTGGGACACTCTGGGATGTGATTCCTGGTTGTAGATAGCTTAAATGGATTTTAGCAGCTAATTGGTGATTTAGAAATCAAGCATTGTAACATACAGGCCAAACTTATAAAGCCAAACATATAAAGGTTCTAAGTTTATTTGGGCACAAAATAACTGGGACACTGTAGGATGTGATTCCTGGTTGTAGATAGCTTAAATGGATTTTAGCAACTAATTGGTGATTTAGAAATCAATCATTGTAACATACAGGCTAAACTTATAAAGCCAAACTTATAAAGGTTCTAAGTTTATTTTAGTTCAACCATATCATATAGACGAGTCGTGTAAATGCGGTTAAAATACGAACAGTACGCCAGGGGGAGCACGCCCCCCCCCCCCAAAAAATGTGCTGATGTCGCCCACCCCGCTGAAGCCTTGTTGCCCCTACTTTGAAATCTCGGGCGACGCCAGTGCTTTCTGTAAAGCTTGTGGCAACCGTGACTACATACGCGCCATTTATTTTTTACGCAAGGCAGAACAGAACGAAACATCCTACTACCTTACCTTATGTTGAGCAATAATCGGGAAGGCGGTAACGTGCTCGTATTTTGTACTGCACTTCATTACATGAAAAAGCTTTGGCACAGGACGTATGAGCGGTAATTTACAAACAGTTACAAATCACCTATATATTGGCACATATAGGCCCAATAGTCAGTGAAACCCCCATCCCATCCCAGGATACAGCTATACCGTAACGTATCCATTAACAATGACATGTATTGTTCATATACATAGCCGCAAAAACAAATGCATCTTTTAATGTTCACTTCACTCTTTAATCAGTATTGTGTCATATGATTGTGATAAACAGATGATGTGGGTTGCCTAAACAAATGGAAAGGACTGACAAACAATCGAATTGAAATGAGACAATTATAATTGTAATATTAAAAGAATATAGTCCAGGTATTAAAAATAAAGCTTTCTGATAACAGTGAGGAAACTACACTAAATGGTGAACGTTCCATTACAATAGCATTGTTGGTTATTGAGATATCGATTTTTAAATCACTCTAGTCATATTTGCGATGGCCATCAGCTAACTTGGGGCAGTCGGTGATCAGACTGAGCAGAGTCTATAAGTTCATCCGAATATAAGGTTCCCTCACGTAGCTCTTACATATACATTGCTAGAAAACAGAGGGATATGAATGAATATAATGAAAATACACAGAGCTATGTGTGCAAACACAAAGAGCTATGTATAAAGTAAGCATACACTGAGAACAGGGGGATATGAATGAATATTATGAAAACACACAGAGCTATGTGTGCAAACACAAAGAGCTACATGTATAAAGGTAAGCATACACTGACAACAGAGAGATATGAATAAATATTATGAAAACACACAGAGCTATGTATGCAAACAAAACGAGCTATGTATAGAGTAAGCATTCATTGACAACAGAGAGATATTAATAAATATTATGAAAACACACAGAGTTATGTGTGCAAACACAAAGAGCTATGTATAAAGGAAGCATTCATTGACAACAGAGAGATATGAATGAATGAATATTATGAAAACACACAGAGCTATGTATGCAAACACAAAGAGCTATGTATAAAGTAAGCATACACGGACAACAGATGGATATGAATGAATATTATGAACCAAACAAATGCATGTGTTGGGCTAGTTTTCCTTGTTAGGTTAGTTAGTCTAGTTAGATTATAGCTATAGCTTAGGATAGTTATGTCAACAACAGCGACAGTAACACAGTTTTCTGCAAATTTTTCGTTAATATTTTGAGTCGGTTGAGTGACGTTAAAAGCTGTAGCCTGACGTCCATCCCAAGACGAAATTCACTCTCGTCGTGATTGGACAAAGCCCCACAGCGAATGAAGTCACGCAGATTTCTAGCATTCTCGAAGTGAGAAGTGAGGAGTTGTTTACACGCATAATAAAGCAATGGAGTTGTACTGTAATGTCAGAAAATATGTCGACGGTTTCAATTGCGATCTCCACTTCAAGGGTGGCGAAAGGATGACCTCATATTTTTCATTTAAAATGACGTCATGCCCATATATAGTCCAGCGGGTAAATTTAATTTGACCGTATGTAATATAATAACTGAACAAATCGCATTTCTGCACTAGTGACTAGTAATTGATTCTGCTCCTATCTTAGCCACCGGAAGAAAATTGCGGAATCGATCATGGTTGATGAAATTATATCTTTGATATAACAGCAAAATACTAGTTTTCCAAAGGGTTTAAGGCGATTTTCGGTTTGCCCGCTATACGGGCTCGCTCCATCTGCACGTATAACGCGTGCCTAAGTGTGTGCGAACAGAATTAGGTTTTATTTAGGTCGAGTTAAATGAAGAATCTCGGCCAGGCGGCCTGGTTCACGTAATATGAGGGTAAAAGAATATATTGGTCACGTGCGCGCATGCGCGTTGTTGAATTATTTTATTTCCAGGTGACAAACAAACTTGGCAAGAAAGAAATATTTGTTTCACAGCAATACTTTGTAAAAAAAAATCATATTGCGCGTTTTTTATAATATGTTTACACCAGGTAAAGCATTCGGATTGAATGCCGTGCAGTAGTATTTATTCTTAAAATTACGCGTTTATTATCAAATGTTTATTGATACAGTACTTGAATGTCGTGCTTCAACGATAATTTGTACTGATTATTAAATGTCAAATGACAATGGAAGATTTGGTTTCTTTAAGTTTTTGTTTTCTTTTCATTTTGAATAGAAACCCATTTTGTCTCGCAACAGTACTTTATCGATTACCGTTACACAATAACACCAACCTACACAGAAACCAGATACAATGGGGGAGCAGTAATATGCCACGCTTCGACAGTTCAACCAAAACAATTACTCCGTTTTCTTAAAGTGGGACGGAAATGAGGGTTTAATTGTTTGTCGACTTCCAGGAACGAAAATCGTTATTTGCCTTTGTCATCCAATAGGAACAGAGAATTGTTAATATTTGAAAATAGGATAATATTAACCAGTGCTCTTTTGAGACTGATCAACTAATGATGATTGGCCGGAGAGTAATCAGGCATAATGACTATATAATTAGTTTTGTTGCTTTTGTTCAGAACGAGGGTTTAATTATTTACAATTGCTAAATTGAGAATGAGGGGGGGGGGGGACAATAAAATGGTTTCCACGGGTGCGTTTGGCTATATGCTAGGGTTTTTACATTCTGACGATACAATATATAATATATAATATAAACTATGTATATAATATATCATATAAATTAAATATATATATATATATATACTGTAACCATGGTAACCCAGTTATATCACGGGAAACGAACGTGAAATATGAGTAATAAACTACAGGCAAGGTTTATTTTCGACTAAAACTCGCCTGCCCAGAAAATCGCGCCAGCTGAAATTGCTGTCTGGAATTAGGTAAATACGTTCGTATGTCTCATGATTAGCTATTTTCAAAATAAGATATTTTAAGGATTCCATTAAATAGAATCCCAAGTAAGATCGATGAAATATCGGATTTATAATTGACAGGTTCAGCGGCCCCTCATTCGCTATAATGTGTCCTATATTTTCTAATTAACGTAAACAATCGCAGGCCCTACTTTATTCTTGTTTCACCTACAAGCTTCGACAAAAATGACGGGACGAAGTAGATGTGCCTCTCATCCTAATTCCCCACTTCGCATGCCCCCACCCCCACCCCAATCATTCAATGTTGCACTCTCAAGAAATATTTTTTCAACATTGATATGGGGAGCGGGGAGAAGGGGCTTTTGTCCCATCTATTTTTTTTGTCGAAGATTGTAGCAAATTCGCACGTAGCCGTTAACACCTTAATTGATTTTCATAGGTTTAATTTATCTTGTCATATAATATCAGAATCGATTAAAGTGGCAAATTTATGATGATTACTTCATTGGTATAAACATGAAACGCGAATCCACAACACATTTATTAACGGGTCTGGAAATACTTTGTCATTTTTGGAAACCCGCCAAAAAAGACGGATTTTGTACGTTTTTCACCCCTTTCCAAAAATGAAAAAGTATTTCCCAATGCGTTTTATTGCGAATTTAGATTATGATCAGAAACTCTTCCTTTGGCAAGTTTCAAAACTATATAGCCTATGATAACTTTACTATTAAGAGTTTTTTTGACATAAAAAACGTAAATATATTCTAATTGTTATCTGTAATATCGTAGACGTCCCTTTATCTTATTGGTGGGTTTGCCTGTGTAGTATTTAGGGAACATTGCCGCCTCCAGAAACAATGTGGATCTGTGATGTCACAACCGTTGCCAGGTTCCTAATTAAAATTAAAATCCGAACTGAATGCAATAGTCCATATCTCAACAACCAATACGGGGAACGCTATTGTGATGGGACTTTCATCATTGAGTGTGGTTTTCCTCCCAGTAATACACCCCTTTTTGTCTGGACTATGACCTCATCTTTTCCATTCGAAATTACGTCATACCCACAGTCTGCCAGGTCACTGGTGCCAGGCTTTGACCGTATGCCCTATATGGGCATTGCAGTATTACTGCACTCTTGTGACTAGTAGAAGAAAATAGCTTGCTATTCTGTAATATCTCCCAGCATTTTTTATGTCCAAGAACACGTTGAACGCGACTAAACTCTTCATTCCTGCGTAAAATATTATCGAATACTGGTAAATATTTTTGACGGGTACTAGTCAATGTGTTTGCTAAATATAGTGTAGGCCTATTAGTCACCTGATTTACCTAGTGTAGCACTATCCAACCGTGGTGTTTTGCTTATTCGATACTAACCAAATTGTGAAACATTTCCTTGTTATAAGCACTACTCAACTTAGTATCGGTACTTGTGCGGCAATCACTAAAAAGACTTCACGTCACCCAATTGCTGGCTATACGCCACTGGCCTGTGTGCTCTTTAGGTTACTCGACGGTTTCATAGATAGACCCGATTGGTCATACTGCCAAAACCTTTGAAACCGGGTGTCCATTAAGTCGATCTCAGTGTTATAGTTGCGATCTCAGAATAAATGGTCACGCACACCCCACCCCCAACCCTGCATTCAATAACATCCAATAAGTCACGAAGCTTCCGCTCCAATGCTTCAAACGTAAGGATCATCGTTTTCATTCAAACTCTTATTTTGTCGAAAAAAATCTACGGTAGCTCCCAAATATGTTCACAGAAAGCAGGTATGTCCCAATTCAGATGTTCTAAAACGTCAATGTGTCTTAATTATTAATGCGATCTTAAAAGCACATTTCGGTTAATATAGAACATTCTGTGATACAAATGTAGAATGAGAGCAACCGGTTTTTAGGTCTATTTCCCATTCCATTTTAACTAAAATAAAAGAAAAAACCACAAAGACATTTTTTGTAAATGTAGATTTGTATATATTGAAAAATTTGGTCTCGGCAAATTGATACTTTCACCCAGTGGCGGCGCGATATCGAGGTAATATTGGCACGCACGTACGTCTTACGGGAAAGAAACAAATCTGGCGGCGGCGCATGTCACACTCCATTCTCCCTTAACAATAGTGTTCGTTTTCGATTGGTGAATTGGATTTCCGTATTTTTTCTGGACAAATAATAGCCACAAAACCACGCAAAATCCGTCTAAAACTTAATTGCTATCTAGATTGAAAACGTAAAACCTTCGCATATTTTTTCGACTGTTTTCAAATGGTCATGTATTATTTGGTGACAATTACTCTGTTTGTCAATGTAAGTAACGTAGTGGGGAATACTTTGTTGTCGTTTCTGGAAAAGGGGGAAAACGTACAAAATTCGTCTTTTTGGACGAGTTTCCAGAAATGACAAAGTATTTCCAGACCCCTTACTGATCTGTTTTCTGCAGTAGGTCCGCCTACTTGCACGCGCGGATAGTCACTGTGATACTAATCGGGGTTTTCCGCCAGCTAGCGGGCCCGGAAAACCCCTCCAGGGGCTACGTTAAGCGGGCTTAACGCAGTGGGAAATACTTTTTCATATGTGGAACAGGGGGGAAACCCCCTTTTTTAACTCAAAATTAAGTATAATAATAGGCTTAAAGTTAAGTATGACAACTCTATTAAATCCAATTAAAAAATAAAACATAAAATATTGCGATGGGGATTTGTATTCTACCGTTTCGCCCAGTATTACGAAAAGGTGATTATATAAAGGATGGCTGGGATCTTCCCACAAGCTCAACAGTAAATATGGTGTATAGTGTGGGCAGGGTGGTCGGAAAATAGCAATGCTATAGGGCCTAAGGTCCTGCGTCATTTCTTCAGTAAACGTCTCGCCTTAAAGTCATATATGAATCTATTTACATCAATATTTAATCTTGTCCAACATGCATGCTGCTAGAATCCTTAGGGCTATCTAAGACAACACACCCGACAATCACCCATTCTCGGGTAACATTAATCCAACCAATCAGCCAACCTTAACTCTAAACAAACAATAATCCCCGCATTGTAATTTGGCAGTGATTGTCACGTCAGCAGCACAGCTGATGCTGCCAGATTTATATTTCAATATAATCAGATAAGTGACTAAAAGTTACTCCACGTTTTGCCAAATTAAAGAAATCTTCCTGTGTATATTTCTGTACCATATTTCAGGCCTATAATTCCTCCCAACAATAGCTGTTCGTTATTTTTGTGCAGATTTGTGGAATTCTCTCGCATGTTGCATAAAAAACTACAAAATAAAACTGAATATAATTTAAAACTGTTCTCTAAAAATGTACCCTTTTCTCCAATTATCAATGAATTATATTTTGTATTTCTCGTTGTAATTTTGGATATAAGGAGTGTTCATGTATACAAGTTATCCCACAGCTTATTGTGAACACTCACCAGTTCCTTTTCTTTAAATTGTATACATCATTATCCAATCACTGTTTATTATTGAACATACTGAAATAAAAAGTTGTTAAATGGAATCAAATCAATCGTTGTGGCTATTGACCCGGATGCCACAAAGGGTTTAGTGTTGGTACCTATACCACGATAAACAGATTAGGAGTTAGCAGATAGGGTTAAGGTTAGGGGAAATATGGGTTAAGGAACATAGTTAGAGGACATGGTTTGGTGTTAGGAGACGTGGTTAGGCTTTATTTACAGCTGGTCCAGTACTGCAGTACAATCATCCGGGCCAAAAGGCCCCAAACAAATAAATACGTTTTAAGCGTCGTGGAACTGATTCGAAGAATTCAGCACTTGTATAGTTGTGGAATAATCGCAACGTGCATGAACTTTATGTAGCCTGCTCAATCACATGTGATTGCGGCCTCATTGATATTCATGAGAAAATATATTCTTGCTGTGGACCATTTGTTCCTGCTGCAGTAACATGGTTTATCCAATCAGTAAATGGGTTTGCATGGGCGGCCATTTGATGCGGACGTCTCGGAACTGATTCGAAGAATTCAGCACTTGTATAGTTGTGGAATAATCGGGAAAAAACGCAATACGCGGCGTTAATACATTGAAGCGTACTTGTCTGTTACCCTGGCAAAGTGCATGAACTTTATTTAGCCTGCTCAATGAGATGTGATTGCGGCCTCATTGATATTCATGAGAAAATCAATTCTTGATGTGGACCATTTGTTTCTGCTGTAGTTATATAGTTTATTCAATCAGTAGTGGGTTTGCATGGGCAGCCATTTGTTGCGGACGTCTCAGAGACAACCCCGTATATACTAATTGGGCGTATCCATCAATGATATGTTCTGCTGCATAAGAACTATAGCCAAAATGCAGTTAATAATTAAGGTATTTGATTGAAAAGAGCACAGGACATGTCACAAGAATATGTTTTGGCAGAGAAATAAGAAAGACACTTATTGGTCTAACTCCCATCTTCATATCGCCTAAGGTTGCGGAGCTAACAAAAAATTGTTGATTTTTTTTTTTAATAACTTGAAGCTGATAGGGCAATAAATGTGACACATATTAAATTAGAAGTTTGTTTCTTTTGTATAATTTAAATGCTTCTTGAAAAAGAATGTAGAATAAACATGACTTTCAAATCACAAATGTTCCAAAACATAATCGACAACGCAGATGCTTTTGTAAGTGTTGGTAAAGCTTCTTCCGCAGTGTATATTCTCGTCATTGCTACATCTATATTCACACAGTAAAACAATAGTTTACAACGCATTTGGATATACTTTGACCAATCTGGAAGTGACCCGATAAAGGCCAATTTAGCGGTTTTTCGTCACGTTTCCTGATTGGACGAAGTATTTTCCAAACGCGTTTTCCTCGTTTTATTTGTGGGTCACTTTATTAGCCTTGTCTTATTATACCGATTGCATCCGAGCAGCTGAGAGGTCGGGAGTTCGAAACCTGCTGGGAGTTTATCATAAAATAAATGAGAGTAGGACCTAAGGTTCATGTTGCCCATGGTGCTTATAGGCAATCGCGCCAGTCGAAACGTGCTTGGTCTTTTCTATGGAACGCCGAAAGGACTGACATACGATGATGCTCTAAAACACTTATGCTGCTACTGTAAAACACTTATATACTGTTCTTGTAAAACACTTATATGTTGTTGTTGTAAAACACGTTTATGCTGTTGTTGTAAAATATATGTGCTGCTAATGTAAACATATATGCTGCTAATGTCAAAGTTTATGTTGCTAATGTAAATGTTTATACATTGCTAATGTAAAAGTTTATGCTGTTATTGTAAAAGTTTATGCCGCTATTGTAAGCGTTTATGCTGTTATTTAGGCGTCCCATACTTTCATCGTAAAAACATCTTTATAGCTTTTTTTTATGTTAAAGCATTTCCTGTATATCCGTGTGAATCTGTAGAAATTATTTGAAGAAAGATATTATTTTCGACTCAATTACAAGACCAAATAATCGAGGTAACATATAGATACGGCCAAAAAATATTGTTTCCAGGCATGGGATATCTGCTGATTGGACGAAATTTTATCGCGTTTGTGCGGCATTTGTTTTTTAAACTCTGTTACCCTCAGTCGGCACATATGCCTATATACTGATGAATTCCCGATGTACGCATACATTTTGGGGTTCTTCTGAATGTTTTGGCAGTAGTTTGCCAATCTAAATTGAAGTTGCTATCCGAGATTCTAATACGTCGTTTTTGCGTCTGAAAATGGGGCAGAAAAGGGCAGATTTTCACCCATTTAAACAAATTATTTCCAAACGTTTTGACTCAGTCAGAGATGACAATTGGGGTGTTTTTTTGTGGTTGTTAGTTTCGTATTTTAATAA
>JAODFY010066474.1:0-26366 GCA_027580055.1 Paracaudina chilensis | reverse complement strand
GTGGGGAATGTCCGGGTGGGAAATGTCCACGGGGAGTTGTCCCAGGTGGGAGGCGTCCAGTCATGCATAGCCTCTTTTGAACGCCTAAACAGCAAATATTCTGACCACTACAGCTCGTTTTATATTAAGGCTGAATGTGACGAGCCTGTGGTTTTTATGAACCCAGATATCTGGCCCGAGGGTGTCTATTTCAGATGGTGCCAGCCCAATCGTAATAACTAGAAGACTGATGATTTGAGTCCAGAGGACACTAACACATAAATCAATATCATTCAACATTAATGAAGGCAACATCAATCCCGGCATCGATGGACCTTTTAACGGTATCACCAACAGTCAACTCCAGAGCTTACTAAATGACTCCAGTAATCCAACTAATTATCGCCTTAATGACAATAATTTCAAAACATATGTTGAAAACATCGCTAATCAAGATGGAGAAACAAGTAAATTTACCTGTCATTATTATGATAATGATCTTTTTATTAACACTAAAAGTACCATTACCAAAGATCTGTGTGTTCCATTTAAACATTCAGAATATTTCTAAATATTTGACTGAACTTATTGCTTTTCTTGAATGCCTCTCTCATAATTTTGATGTTATAATGTTAGCTGAAATAGGTCGATGTCACTCCCAGTCTTTTTGGTCCCGATGCCGAAGGCAGCATCGGAACCTGTGCAGTCGAGTTGGCGTGTATGTGTGTGTGTGCGTATGTGTGGAGGTGTTTTGCAGCAGGTCCGAGGACTTGAACAAAGGAATGCCAAGTCCTCGGAAGACGAATTCAATAGGAACAAAAGGTCCTCGGACATTCAAACAATGGTTAGGTTATTGTCAGGTTAGGGCGCGGACAAAGGAAATTACAATGGAGTCTTCAGACATAGTGTAAAACCCACCTGTGTGTGTGTGTGTGTATGTGACACTTGAGCTTTTAAACACAATATCTCAAGAAGGTGTAATGATATCATACTTGGTATATATGTTGGCCATAATGAGTACATGATCCCTATTGTTTTTGGTGGCCATGCCGTGAATATTGATGAAGGGGCGGAGCTTAAAGTAAAATTTTTATATTGTCAATATCTTCGCAACAGTATGTCCGAGCTGCTTCATACTTGGTATGGTGATGTAAGTTGATGAGTGGTACATTTTCCAAGACAGTTACATTTCATCTAATTAGTATTCATGAGTGGGTGGGGCTTATGCTTAATCGCTAAAAATACCTTGTAAACACGTGTGATATTGGTGCTGGGTTTAGAGATAGAAAATAGAGAATGAATGTTATGTCCAACAAGAATCTTTTTTTCTTTTATACAGGAGGTTTGGGGAGTTTAAAAACTACAGAGTCCTCTCAGAGCTCACAATTGGTATCGTTGGAGCTGGTGACATTGGCTGTGAAGGTATTTTCTGTTATCAAAGGTTTCTAAATTACCCTTATGTGTGCATTAGGGTTGTAACTAGTGTTTGCACTAATTAAGGAGGGATTCTCTCCCAAGAATGAAAAATCTATCTCAAAGAAAAACTCATTCCCTCCAAAAAAAAAACTGTCAGGCAGGTTTGATCTAAAATCCCTCCCAAAATAATTCTCAGAGAGGGGCATTCCCTTCAAAAGTGTTTGCGAGTCATTGAATTAGTGACTCGAGTTGAGCCATTGGCATTTACAGGAAAATTGGTGGTGCGAGTAGAGTCAAGTTTTTATATTATAAATGATTTAAAATGAGGCCAATGGTTATATGTTTATTGTTTCCATGTGAGTAATAATTTAATAACAAAGGCTGAAAACCAGCAGTAGGCTTCATTGTAAACAAAAAGGGCTAATCACTATTTTTCTGGCAGTTCATCATTAACTTGCAAGAAAGTGTATAGTAAGTATCGGCTAGGATGGGCGGGTGTTCCCCCTCCCTGTTGGGATTTTTTGTACACAAAATTATTTAGTGGTGCTCTTGCATTGTAATTTATTTAATGAAATTTAACCGCTTTTCAGCAGTTTTATTTGGGACAATGATTATAAATTCTTGGGGGCAAGTGGGTGGGGGGAGGGGGGGTGAAGAGGGCAAGGCAAAATTAGTACCGTATCACCACCAGTGGTGCATTTACAATGCACAAAAGAAACAGAATGTGGTAGTTTCTCAAGAATAAATTAATGGATTAATAAAATGTACAACGATGAGAAAAAAGTAATGTTAGCACCATTAAAGCATTCCAATTTTGCAAGTTTCTATATCATACTAGACACATAGATTTGTATATCCATTTTTGTCTCTGCTCCCCCTGTTCAGTTGCTAAATATTGCAAATCCTTTGGGATGAGAACGATTGGGCTGGTGTCAAGAGAGAGGACGAAGGAAGAGAGATCAAAGTTCATTGATGAATACAGGTGAGAAAAGGTGTAGGCTAAGACGTTGCTTTCACTTCATGGCATTAGCCAAACAATTTGAATGTGTTTACACTGAGGCTGCTTGCAAATATATTTTTGAACAGGCTTAATTCCAAGCTTTGTACAGAAAAACCTAGACATGCATGCATTAAAAGTTATAAATTTTTTGCCCAAAAGCCAATTTCACAGACCTCTCCATGAAAATTTGCCCCTTACATAACAGCAAATGAGCAAGCCAATCTAGCAGATTTCTAGCCTTCAGGGGACGAGAGTTGTCTGCCTTAAAACTGCCACCCCGAGTAGGCAATTAAGGAGAACAACCTGGGAGACATTCTTACAAAAACTATTAAAAATGGAATGGCTGATATATATATATATCACTTTTCTCTCTGCATATTTTATTCATGCATTGCAGTCACATATTAATTACCATAGGTCCCCCCCTGCCCCCTCCCCAGAGAATGGATTTTGCAACCCTTTCCAATGAAATTTGTGGTTGGTTAATACATGTCATAACCACATAGCGGACCAGTCAGTTCAGCTGTTTTCTTGCACATTTGGCTAAATCATTTGTGAGTGTTTAAAGTTAGAGGAATTCTAATTTGAAACATTGAACAAATTGTCTACGTACAATGAAATGCATGGAAAAATACCCACGCACACCCAAGGATGTGTATCCCAGAATGTGCTACTTTATGAGGAATATCAACAAAAGAAACCTTCCAAAAAGGGTTTCGGTAGGCCGCACAAAATCTGATTCCAGCTGTAAGATTTTACTGAAAAACATGTCTCTAGATTCTCGTCAGAGAATTCATTCCACAAACCTACTCATGAAATTTCTGATTATTCAAAGCCCTTAATCATTCTTTCATGCTGTTTTTTTGGTTTCCCGGTGCAGGCTGAGCACGGATCTGCCGTACCTTCTAGCAGAGAGTGATTTCATATGTAACCTCCTTCCCAGTAACCCTTGTACTCAAGAATTCTTTAAGGATGATACCTTTCATCACTGCACTAAGGTAACAAACAGCATTCTCAAAGCTACAGGACTAAAACATCTCCCTTGGAGCAAAAAATAGCTTCATTGCCTGAAGCAGTTTCCATATATGGTCTGACGCTGATTTCATTTATACTGTTAGACTTAAACTTTTCATTTGGAGTGAAACATAAGTGTCTAGAATCTTCAGTTGAGAGCATCTCAGGAGCAGTTCCAATCTGGTTTTGAGCTCTTTTCATTTGAACTGTGGGGTACCATTCTCGGTGGCTGAGGAACAGACTTTTCCTTTGCAGTGAAAAATGGCTTTCTAAAACCCTTCATTTTGGGTATTTTAGGAGCAGTTTCAACCTCATCCTAAGCTGATCTCACTTGTAATGTTTAGCATAGATTTGGGTGTTTACACTATATGATAGATTTCATAATGTGCTCTGCATTTACCTTTATATGTTCAGAAAATTGTAAAAAAGGGGGAAAGCATCACATTGACAGTGATGTAAGTTATGCTATGCCACAGCTAGTAGTGTCACTACCAAGTAGCATTTTCATCACATTTTGCACTATTAGAATTCCATGGAAATATATGGCAATTAATGGAGTGTACAGTTCATTTAGTCACAGATAAATGTCTCCATAGAATGTCTGTAGATTAAGAAGTATTTCAAACATGTTTTTTTTTTTATCATCAGAAACCTCTCTTTATAAACATTGGACGAGGAGATGCAGTTAAAAGCAGTACTATTGTTTCAGCTCTACGGTAAGTTTCTTTGCTGATTGGAGAGTTTTAACCAGAAAGCCAAAAGGCTTAGTGATTCCTTGATTCAAATAAATGGGGGAGGGTATGTGGATGGGGAATGGGTATGTGGAGGTGAAAAGAGTATGTGGAGGGGACAAGGATATGCAGAGAGGACAAGGGTATATGTGGAGGGGACAATGGTATATGGAGAGGACAATTAAGGGTACAAAGGACACGGGAATGTGCAGGAGGCAAGGAAATGTGGAGGGGTGGTGGTCCCGTGACCGGACACCTCCCCCCAGGACAATTTCCCCCGGACATTTCCCACACAGACTTTTCTCCCCCGGATAATATAGTTTGATTGGGCGGGTTATCCTCAATACTATTCAGTTAACAATGGACCAATGGACGATACAAGTCACTGCTTTCAATGAATTGAGTTCTAATTGTATATATTGTTCGTACTAAAATGATTTTTTGTTTGACATTGTTTGAGCTCTCATTATTTTGCATCATGTTGTAAGAGACGTTACACGAGCATATGTCGACATGACAGACAGCCATTTTCATTAAATAGTTATCTGAAATTGCTGGAATTCGAACCGTTGCCATATATACAGAATTTAGTACTCAGGACATAGAAGAGGTGGGCGTGTCATGTTTCAGTACAGTACTATAGCAATTTTTAAAATTGAAAAAAAAGTTGCAAGGTTTAAGGAACCTCAAAAAATGGTCCCTACAGCTAGTATACCATTCTGCATCTCAACAACTTACATTACACACATTACAAAAAATTTCCAAAAGGGGGGTGGAGGGACACCCCTACCCTTTGACCCCTCCACCAGTATGGCAATTCACCAACTTCTTCATGGAAATGCCAGCTTCCCCACTTTTGATCAGAAGCTTTTGATGCCCTTGACACACATTAAATGAAAATTTGAACTCGGAAACATGTTTTGGGATTATTTTGGTTGGCGGCAAATTATATGCATAAATTTTAACTTTCACTAAATAATACATTCAGCATTTTGAAAACAGTATTTAAGATATTTATATGAAGAATGTCTTTGGAAATGCCTTCTTCCAACAATCTTTATCATTAAAATGAATAAAGGAGACAGCCATGTTGTTTTTATGTCATAGGCAAGAAAATACAGCATTTTGTCATAATCAGAAAATATAAATGTGCCAAAAATAGGAAATCTCTGCCCTCTAAAAAGTTGTCCAAACCTGTTTACCTTTTCAATTAATGTTTATCACCCCTTGACAGTTTAAATTTACCCCAGGGGATTATGACCAGCCAATTGCCTTGTTTGGCCAGTGCAATGCTAGATATTGATATAGCTTTGCCAACTTATGAACCTTTGGTATTAAAACAATGTTGCAGAGGTGCTAGACAAGTGTGGTGTAATAAAGGTGAAAAATGTGATAGTGGGGTACCAGGTTTGGCATGGGGAGTAATTTTGTAATGAAATTTCAACCATATCTTGTTTTTACAGAGGGTCAAGATGAGGTATATGAGAATATATGCCTTCAAAGGTGATGGCCATACAAGTTGTTTTGATGTCATCAGCAACCAGAAAGCCAAAAGGCTTAGGCAAGGAAATGTGGAGGGGTGGTGTTCCACCTCCACCAAATCAATGTGAGAAAAATATACACAAAGTTTCAGCTTGATATGACCAGGCGTGGTGGACTTGGGTGTGTTTACAAGGTCTTCAGTATTTGACCTCTGTTGACCCCAGATGACCTCTGACACCTCCTAAAAACAACAGGGATCATGTACTCCTTATGAGGAACATATATACCAAGTATGAACTTGATTGGACCAGGCAATCCGGAATTACCATGTTTACAAGCAAAATTTCACAAAATCCCCCAAATTGCTATTTTTCTAAGTTTTGACCCAAAAAGACCTTGGATCTGCAAAAACAATAGGGTTCTTGTACTCATAGTGAGAAACACACACACCAAGTTTGAACTTGATCTGACCAGGCATGTTTGACTTAACGTGTTTACAAGCAAAACATCACACACATACACACATACAATGTACGCCAGCATGACTGCATAGATTCCTTGAGACTTCATCAAGGAATCAAAAACACAAGCAAATTGGAATATTCAGAAACTCTAAATGTCAGCAATGTTTCATTGGCAGAAAAGCATGTGTTTAGGATTATACCTTGTCTGTCATATTTCGGCCTTTTAATGAAATGTTAACGATGTGCTCTAATGTACATCCATACATAAATGAGTTTCATGAAGATGATGTTTAAGAACTATAACCCTGAGAAGTGTTAGCGGTGGAAATGTCATGATAAATATTGGAACGAGCGGCGGTAGATAAGGTATGGTAAGATGTTTTCTGGATTGTAGTCTCCTATCTGCACTTCTTCAATCATAGACGTTAACAAAATTGTGCGTTGTCGTATGAGATGTGCGCCAATGTCAGAAACCACAGTTCCTCTATTCATAGTGATCATCGACTTATGTCTATTATCTCATTTGGGCAGGGAGGGCAAGATGTCCGAATGAGGGGAGGGGATTCTTGCCCCATCCTCTATTGGCAATGCCATTGTTTTGGAATAAGATGAAATGGAATCCTTTTAGTACCTCCAACAATATGGCACATTAAAAATACAACCCTGAAATGTAAGGACAATATCTAAAAAGAAATGTATTCTTTCTTTGAACTGCTGTATGTGAGTCCTGCTTACGACCACCTGTTACATTTAAACTTTCAGAAGTGTTTATTTTGAAACATGATCATTTATTTCCTCTGAGCTAAATGTATCAAGTATGTATGAGATGTCTGTAACAGACCACAAATGCATATCAAATGGTAAGCAGACACCATAACACAATGCATGGAGTAGCTAGGTATCAATTTATTCAAGTTTCTTCCCAACCTTTTAACAAAGTGCATTGAACTTTTTATTTTCCATTGTTATACAAAAATTATACTTAAAAGATAAAAGATTAATGCAATAGAAGAAAATTATATTGAGTTGCACTTTTTTGCAAGTCTGATGCACAATTATAATAAGCAGTAATACATGACCTCAACTGTACATACATGTATACTACAGATTTAGGCTAGGATATATATATATAGTGATCATAATGAAGCAACATCAACACGCTGATTGTAAATAAACTATAGTTACGGATGTCATGATTATTGAAAGTTTTCCCATTATATTTGCATTCTGGATGAATCATTTTAATAATTTTGCATCATGAAATATAAATTATACATTATCCTGGAATTTAACTGATAATTTTATGGAATTACAGTAATAAACCTAAATAAGTTTCTGTTAATGTCAGTTAGACCCCTTCCCCCTGGCTGAAAAACCCCTATTAGTAATAATTACACAAAATGGCCATTATTATGCCACAGTGGAATTCCAGCAAAAGGTAACATGTTTCGGTGGACGATTGCATGTTGGTTCTATTAAGTGCTTAGCTGTAGAAAAAAAAAACTTGAAAATAGTAGACTTTCATGGATTGTAGACTAAATATTGCCAGATAAGCAAAACCGTGTCAGCCATTTAAGGCTGGCTATTTAAAGGAAGGGTGATCTGGGTCAAAGTTGAGCCAGATGCATAATCACGGTAATAAAGGATATGCAAATTAGGTTATATGAGGTAAGGAGTATGTGCTATAAATTGGCCATTTAGAAGCCAAAGTTACCATGGCTACCATCAGTAATGGGGCTTTAAGATATTTAAAGGTAAACAACTGTCGCCCAAATATGCTAGAAATTTGCTAGACTGGTCAGCCCATTTGCTGTTATGTATGGAGCTTCAACCAATCACAAATTTCATGGGGAGGTCTCCGAAATTCATTTTGGGGTGCGAGTCTATAACCTTTGATCCCTATAATCCTAAAACTGCTTTAATTTGCAGATCAGTAAGGTTTCTCAAATTGTTCTTGTGAAAAATCATATTTTACTGAAGGCCCCGCCATCATTCATTAATATTCATATGATGGACAACAATTAATTATGGATTATCTAACAGTTCTATATGACAGTAATTAGTTATTCATTTCTAAGATTTTGTGTTTACAACTGTTTTGTGCAATTGAGCATTAAGCCCCACCTATGCACTCATGGATATTAATTAAATGAAATTTCATTGTCATGTGACGATGTATCACTCATCAACTTACATCACCATACCAAGTATGAATCAGATCAGACAAACTGTTGTGAAGAAATTGACACTTAAAGAATTTTACTTTAAGCCCCGCCCACTCATTGAATTTCATGTCATGGACAAAAAACAATAGGGCACCTCTACTCATCAAGGTATCTACCTGTAACATACATTGACACTGATCATGACATTGATCCAAAATGTTGTTGTTGAGATAGAAGTTGATCTATCCCAACATAATAGACCCTAACCATGTCAATACCATAACCATTGTTCCAAAGTCTGAGGACCTTTTGTTCCGATTGAATTCTTCTTCTGAGAAGTCCTTGGACGTGCTGCAAAACATGTTCATGCATACACAGTAAAACACTCATTACTCGAACTTCAGCATCGTAACCCAAAGTAACAATAAAAAAGTCTACAATGACATCACAAATTAAAATTGTTACTGGCCCTATAGCACAGCATGTGTTACCAACAGGTTGACCTAAGAGGATTATTAAACATAAATAGCGTGCTCTGGTGGTCAGAGAATCAAATAATTCTTTCTCAAACCTTGCAAGCAGATTATGCATGGTTTTGGAACTTGAACCAATATGAATTGTTGAATACCAGAAAGTAGAAAGATACTATAAAATACCATGCAGGCCATGGAATACTGTACCATATTGGCTTTAATGGTATCTGAGCTAATAAATAATAGCAACCAGAGATGTGAGGGTACATGTATCCAAAATAAAGCACAAATGCCGGATGCAGTGGCTAAAGTTAATAGAAAAACTTTATTTATTAAAGTGAAAATGAATAAAAAATATATAAATGAAGGCATTCGTGACAAGTATAGGGTTCAGTTGATGCCCCTGCATTGACACTCATGGTAGTTTTCATACAGTAATAAAATTGGCAAGCCTTTAGTTAATTTTCCTCTCACATAGCTATAATTAGTCAGGGATGGAAGGATAAATCACTCATGATGCAGCTTGATTTGGAAGTATATGACTCATGTATGTCATTACTGCACTGACTGATACTTTCATGTTTGGTGCTTTAATAATTATTGTTTAAATTTTCCTCTGTCCAATTCCTTGTGAGGAAATTACTGCCTCAAAAGCATGATTGATTAAAGCAGCAATCAGATCATGAGATATTTAACAAATTGTCTGAAAGAGAATATACATATTTTACAATCGCTTTCAATTTGCATGGAACAATACCCAATCCACAGTCCCAGAATCGAGGTTCACAACTTACTTCTCAAAATGTGCTACAAAAACACAACTTATTAGTAAATATTTTCCAACGAAAGGCTTTCTGTGATAAAAATGCGAAAAAGCTGCCACAATTTGCTTTATAAACCAGCGGTAGTGGGCTGACCAACAAAGATGACATGATGAGGAGTGACCATGCATTGCTGGGTTGAAAAAATGCCCAAAATGCTTCTAATCTTATAATTTAGAGAATGCCTTTTGATTTATATGAGGGCATTAAGGCAGTACATGCTGAGAACTGCTTTATTAAACAAGAAATCAACAAAATAAATGCTCCAAATGTGTTTTGTCGGCTAACATACCTACTGTAGGCTAATAGCCTAACACACTATTGAGAACACAGAGAATGACGTCAAGCAAAGGAAACTGAAGCACCAATAACACTAGGTTAATACGGCAAGAATGTTCTACGCATATTACAAATACTGTGATAAATGCAAAGACTTCAATAACAAGATTTGTTATAAAATAGTTGTTCCTTGTTGAAGGTTATAACACTTTAATACTACAAACAGCAATATTGGAAATACTTTGGTTGAATGTGTTTGTTTTTCTTTGGGAAAACTAGAAAAACATACCCGTTTACTAATGTTAAGAATGTAGGTAAAGCACCAGCCTTACTGTAGCTGTATTTTGCTGTATTAGGAAGAGCGCCCTCGCATTTGGCTTACTTCAATCGGTTAAGTGTGAGGGCAATAACACTGTCGTCATTCTCTGTGTTCTATTGCTGTGATTAGATCCAAGTTTTATCACCAAAATATAGGGCTTTGTGCTTCATGGGTAATCAGTAACATGAATACCAGGTAAATCAGCTGCAGTCCTGATTATCCAATAATAATCATTAAGGGGGAGGGAGAGGGCACATGCTCTCAATGAAAGAATTGCTTATGCACCCAAAAATGTGATTTGTAATATGGATAAGTTTGTGTGTTCACAAAATATCTTGTGAATGGATTTACACATCTTCACCAAACTATGTAGGCATGGATGTTGGTTAGGTGAGATGATCAGATAACATTCACTGATGGACACATGATGAAATGAACAACATTCACTGAAGGGTCATTCATGCACACACTGAATATGTCATTGGTCACAGTAGGGTTGCAGCTGATGTACAACATTGTGACATTCACTTAGGGACATGATTGTACCAAAACAAATTTAGTGAAGGTCACCCAACGATGTACCAAATATCATCCATCATGGACACATGATGAAATGAACAACGTTCACTGAAGGGTCATTCATTTACAAACTGAATGTCATTGGTCACAGTAGGGTTGCTGCACCGATGTACTACACCGTGACATGATTGTACCAAAACAAATTCAGTGAAGGTCACCCACCGATGTACCAAATATCATACATCATGGACACATGATGAAATGAATTACATTCACTGAATGGTCATTCATGTACACACCTAATGCCATTGGTCACAGTAGGGTTGCTGATGTACCACACTGTGACATTCACTAAGGGATTCCGAATTTGATAGTCAAGAGGGCAAGGATGGGGAGAAAATGGTCGACCGTCATGGGGAATTAGCAAAGATGCAGCCGGATTGGAGAGTGATGGTGAGGACCAAATCGCTCGTCTTAAAGGAACCACGATACCACCATGATGCTTCACTCATGATGTCAGTCAACTGAATGTCTTGAAAATTAATTAATTAACACAACAATGAAACGAGTTTGGAATTAACTCAAATTCAATCTGTGCAAGTGTGAAGGCAATCTGTTACAAGTCTATTGATCTTTAACATCACGTCTTAAATGCCATGTTGTGCTGCCCCATATCCCGGTCTTTGGGCTTATCGATGGCTTAATCGATAAGCATGACATAATTTATAAATGAAAAGTCCAAGAGCGTTATAATGTTGATTGAAGAATTATTTGTACCTTTCTTGATTCAGGTTTGATTAGAGACCTTACAAGATCTGCAGCAAGACTAAATTACTTTCCAACACATGCAAGTAGACAAACATTACACATTCGACCAATTAGAACAGTGCAATCATGTCACATGCTACGACTTACCAATGAACTCATATAGAAATAACAAATGATTAGTTAAAATCATATTAGCATAGATTAATATTCATTAGGTTAAAGGGGTAATCACTTCATAAGAGTATGATACAACAGCAAGTCAGTGCATTAGGGCCTCTTTTGCCACCCAATCCTCAAGAGTATATAATGCAGGCTATTGCTTTATCATTTCTATGATTCGCCTACATGTATGTGCATCGATGCAAGAACCTATTTATTTGCTGATGATTATTGAGGGAAATAATTTGTGGTAATGATATGAATATAGTTTGACTTTGCAGTGGATCTTCATCAAATACTTGGCTTTCGAAGTGTCACCCTAAAGTGTAAAGTCTTGACTGCTAAAAAGCAGCATGCACATCTATCTAGAAATTGTTGGCTCTGCATGTGTTTTAGTTTGAAAATGAAAAAGGTCTTGATAAATTCTGCTGGAATGATCAAGAGGTCAATTTGAATTATAAATCATATCTTCATATCCTGCTAGTGTTACGCATAGCCAGCCACGACCAGTTTTCCAGTGTAGAGCTCTGCAGTAATAAAATAAAAGGTGCATGACCAACTGAAGTTCCTAAAAATACAGTGCTTCCCATGCAGTTCTGACCATACATACCCTACTACTTAAAATGGGACTGCATCAAAGATCAGGGTTAATTATTACCTCACCATGGAAAAACATCAAATGCCTGATCTCCACTGCATTCTCAAATGAGAAAGCCTTGGTTAAATATTTACAAATATATCTAGGCATCTATTGATTTGCTTTCCTGATGAAGTCACCATTAGGTGATGTATACGTTTCCAAGGAGAGTTTGTTGTTGGAAGTAACTCATGCATGGTACACTACAGGCTGAAAGCAGTGATTTGTTTCCCCAAATATTGACAAAGAACAATTAGGGGGTAAAGGTGTGAATAATAATGTGTGTGTCATCTGTTAAAGCTGCATTATGAAATTACTCCCCAAGTCAAACCTGGTACCCCACTATCACAGTTTTCTAGCAAAAACTGTGGTTCACTTTTATTACACTTGTCTAGCACCTCTGCAACATTGTTTACAAAAGCTTTCCTAAGTCAACAAAGCTGTCATTGAAGGTCTGGCATTGTACTGGCCAAACTAGGCAATTGGCTGGCTATAAACACCCTGAGGTAAAGGAGTCAAGGAGTGATAAACATTAATTAAAAGGTAAACAGGTTTGGACAACTTTAGAGAAGGGCAGAGATTTCCTCATTTGTGTGATTGTGGAGGAAGGCTTTCCTCAAGATGTTTCTCTTTGACCAAATACAAGGGAAATATTCTCGACCGTGAGAACACCATTTGACTACCCAAAATTTACCTGGTTTGATATTTAATCAGTTACATACAGTACATACCTCATACAACCTTATTTGCATATATAGCTTATAACCTCAATTTAACTTTTGATTTTGTAAAATAGAGCAGTGAAGTTTTTCTAGGACACAACGTCCACTTTTGAGGTCATATTTGGTGGGTTCACATCAGTAATAATGAATGTTTTTCCATTGAAACTTCACCATGAACAGGGTCTTGTTGTGAAGTCAAGTACATGTAGCTATAAATTTTTGGTTTTTCCAATCATTGAAATGTTCACCTCTGCATCACCTTTCTATACTGATATAAGTGCTTTATAGTCAAGTTGGTTACCATAGCAGCAGCTGAATAACACAGTACCAGCATTTATTGCTGGGGAAGCTTAGGTCACACTAGCTACTTAACGGTCTTTAATTTAGCGATCCCATTGAAACACTACTGAGGAGGTGAAACAACATGTACATGTACGTACAGTATAGAGTATATATACCAAACCATATGTCATATACTTATTACTCATATACTTATTACTCATAGTGACAATGGTTTTATTGCTATGCTTTGATTTAAACAGAGAGAGATGCAAACATTAAAGTACAGTCATATAGTCTAATCCAATAATAAATTTTGCCTATGCAACTACCATGTAACCAGATGTTTAGGGGTCTCTTTAGTGGTTCTGATATTAGGACAAGTTTCCCAATTGATCACCCACCCTAGGGAGCCTAGGAGGGTGATCGTCTCCTCTGTCCTTGCCTGCGATTGGCTTTTGGTATCCCCCAGGATCAGCCAATCGTCCAGGTAGGCGAAGAGCACCACGTCTCGCTTTCGTAACTCTGCCATCACAGCCCCGGCGACCCTTGAGAAGACTCGCGGGGCTGTGGACAGCCCGAAGGGGAGGGTTGTGAACTTGTAGTTCACGCCCTGGTATTCGTAAGCGAGGAAGCGCTGGTGCTCGGGAGCGATTGGGATATGAAGGTACGCATCCTTGAGGTCGATGGATGTCGCCCACATTCCCTTCCTGAGAGACGGGATGATGACGGCCAGGGTCTCCATTAAAAAATCAAGCAACTAATCCATGGACCATTACATTCTTCTTGTGTCGAAAAGTAATATCTTACATAAGTTAGGTTTGTTTAGTGAGACTACTTGACTTGTTGTATATACTTGTTTTTCTTTTAATTTTGCCATTAATTTTCTGGGGTATTATAGCCATATAATGAGGTGTTATGTGTCATCTTATACATCACTTATTTGGCTACAATACCCCAGAGATTATGTAAGTGCTACATGTACAGGGTTAGGGACACATTACATGTGGGAGCATGGTGGCCAGTGGTTAGGACCTCGTTTTGGGTTCGAGTCCTGGTCGGGATGCTGCGTAGTGTCCTTGGGCAAGACATCCATTACCAATTGCCTCTCTCCATCCAGGTGCTAATTGGGGACCTGCGAGGTAACTTGTATACTAGCTGTAGGTAGCGCTGAGGATGATTATCCATAACCAATCCGCAATCAAACAAACACTAATAAACACACATTGAAGTACTTCGGGTTTAATCAAACCGGGGGGTTAATATGTAAAAATATTACAAATTGCTATCAGAACTTATCTAAAGGTGGTAGTAAGGTGGGGTGGGGGTGGGGGGAGCTGTCACATTGACATAGGATATATACAGTATAGTCTTGTTTGTTTGTTTGTTTGATTTGATCCTCCCTTGTGGGAACTTGGCAGGGCTCCTTCAGGAGCATAGACGCCAAGCTGGCAATGCCAGTCTCATACGACAATGCAAAAATTTTTTAACGTCTATGATTGAGGAAGAGCAGATATGAAATTACAATCCAGAACACTAGATGACAATTTTAATATCGGAGCTGGCATTCGAACCCACGACCTCATGACTGGGAGATGCAGATCCTAACCACTTCCCCCAGTTTAGTAATAATTTAGTCTTTCCCCAATTTACTCTTCTCCCAATTTAGTACTAAAATGAATAAATTTCAATATTTTTTATATTTATCTTTATTGCTCTACAACATATATTTTTTGTAGAGATTTCTATTTGGCTGATGATATAAATGTACAAGAGAAAAAACATGACCATGTTCAATCGGGTTAAAGTTTGAATTTATGCCATAATTTAGGAATATAGTAATCCACTGCAGAGCTACTCCCCATTGATATAACAAACTTAATATTCCCAGAATCTGAGCGGGTCTAGTGCAACAATATAATTGACCATGTTCATAATACACAGCATGCATCTTAATGGCTCCTGACAGTCAAACCTTGATATTAATAAAGATTGGCTACAGCAGGACATATGCTGTTAACCTCCACACCACCCATTGCGTACAGAATTTGAGTTTATATACAGTTGTGCTCAAATACACAATTTATACAGCACGCATGCCTGAACTTAATATTTTTTTATGTTGGGTGGCAGTGAGTTTTATATACACAAATTGGTGGAAAATCTTGTTGTTTGGTGAACGATTTTTGTTTTCATTTTTCAAAGAAGCCCTCATCAACATGCTACATATATATGATGCCTTACTTTTATATGCATGGCTGGACATATGTTCACCTCAACACCACCCATTGAATACAGAATTGAGTACACAGTCGAGTACACAACTGAGTACACAATTGAGTATACAGTTGAGTATTGAATATAATTATGTATGTACAGTATAGTACAATGGCACACATGCACCAATGGGATATGCTATGGTGTTGGCCGGATGGCAGTGGGTTTTGATACAAAAATTGATGGAAAGTCTTGATTGTTCTTATTTTTTTATTTTAAAGAGACCCTCAACATCCATATGCTGTCCTATCTGCATGACTGCAGCAACACTGCAGTAGCATATAATGACAATGTGCGTGTGGCATGGAAACAGGGTAGCATGGCCATATGGATAAATGCTACAGGATATTGGCCCAGGCCCCAGGGATTCTTTGCGTTTGTACAAGGTGCAGGCTTGTTCGGTGTCTTCCTTTTACAGTACGACCTCTAGATGAACTTTAGCAATTCACGAGGATGCAATATAAACCAAGAATCACTTCCTTCTTGTCAAAACATTCCCCATTTGTGGAATATGATCTTCCTTTATCATATTCATTCGCTTATGCATCAAGAATTCAAGGAGTAAAAGTTCATATACTTCAAAATGTTGTGTACAATTTTATTTTAGGTTTTTATTAATTGTATATTATTTAGAATGTTGTTTTTGGTTCATATTTATTATATCATTATAAATCTTTCATATTTATTATTTATTGTTATTATTAGTGTTTCAATAGAACGACTGGTTAACAATGGAATGAATGCGAATACTGAATAACTATTGATGTAAAAAAGTGTTGGGTTAGCCAAGGTTAAATCAGTTCACTCTGAATGAACCTCAATTCCTGCCGCTTTAATAGAACAATGCAGTGTTGCCACGGGCAACATGACATCCAAATCTACCTATATAGGCTTTTATATTGTGAATCCTGGAAAATTGAGTTGACACTTACCAATGGGCCATACAGTGGTTCACTCTGAATGAACCTCATTCATGCCACTTTACTAGAACAATGCAGTGTTGCCGCGGGCAACATGACATCCAAATTGACCTCTAGGCTTTAATATATAATTGTGAATACTGGAAAACTGAATTACTGACCGATGGACGTACAGTGGTTCACCTTCCTGAGTGTTATTTGGCTGATAGTGAAAGTTGTGTCATGGTTAATCTCCCATGGGTATAATGCACATTATAGTTATCATTTCGATCAATTCACTCTTCTACAATATCATACACGTAGGATGTGCTTGATTGCTGAAAGTTCATGAGGAGTGCAATTGGTATCACTTCATTTCTGGGACTTTTGCAATTTATACCATACAAATCCTAATGGGAAGATGGAATTGCACACCCCTTAACACCCTGGCCCTCTGGAGGCTACATGACCTATATTTGAACCTCTACCTTAAAAAAATAATCACAGTGTACAAAAACAGGATGTGACTCTTAACTGCCAGGCATTAAAACTCTCACCTATAGCCTGTGTGCATATAGATCTGTGTACATTCATGAAGAGTTCATACAACAGTCACCTCAAACTCCCTCAAAATATTGAAGAAGTGAACTAGAGGCAAAGTAAGGGAATGATGAACTTAGTTTCAAAGTTACCATAAATCAGTGAGAATACAGATCTATGCATTTGTGCAATTGCTATATAGTGATCATCCTAAAACGTGAAAATGTTTAAAGAGTGAATGGTTCACCGTCAACAGACGGGGGACACAAATGATATGACATCCCCCCACTTTCTAAAGTGGGGGGACATCATATCATTTTGTCCTCCCACACTTTTTTCCAGAACCTGCTAAATTAATAGGCATATATTTGCTGCTTTTTTTTAGCTTACGGTGGCTCATTCAATGACAGCCATTTTCATTTGAACTGTAACAAATTGCAATTTTTAAAATTGAAAAAACTTGCAAGGATTAGCAACCTCAAAATTAATCCCCTCAGTGCACCATTTTGTATCTCAGCACCTTTCACATTACAAAATTTTTCACCCAGGATAGCGAAAACTAACTTCTTCATGAAAATGTCCCCCCCCCCCATTTTTCAGAAGCTGTTGACGCCCTTGGCACGGGCGACTATGATCCATGGCTGCCCTGACAGAGGGCGCCATTCCTTCCAACATTTTTTCAGCCTTGATTGTCCAGGATCAAAGTCCTCTTTTCCTCACCATTTTGGGAAGAAAGTCTGATGGTTTACATATATATATGCTACTCAGATTATTTTACATCAGTGAAACATGCAGTCCACAGGCAAAAAAGTTTGACTGCCAGGGATCATATTCTTTCTGGAAATTTTATATTCTAATGTCCTTTATCATATTGTAACATGGTTCTGATCTCGATGGTACAGGAGTTTCGAAGAGAAATTCAACATATATACCAGGCTTAATATAGGTTTATTATACAAGATTCTACTCCTCTACAATATATGACTATGTACAATATACACAGTAGTACTAGGCTTCAAAACACAAACTTATCAGCACCCTTGGAATGAGAATATAGTATTTGCTATTCAGTTGTACAATACTGTTTTCGGATGACGGGTCTGCACTCAGTGGTGCTGAAGATGTGTCATATACTTCAGCAGGGCCTAAAATGCTTTGAGGACTCCTACTCAGCTACAAACACAATCCATTGGCATAACAATTAAAGTATTAAGAGGGTCAACCTGAGCCAAACATCTTAACATATAATGCACTGAAGGTAAATGGTTAAACTTAATAATGGGATGACCTTGCGCAGAAGAAAAATAGTTAAGCTAGAGATGCACCAATAGAAAAAATAACTTACTTGAACGGTTGACCTTGCATGACCTTTCACTAAAGGGGATTTAGGTAAAGCAAAGATGCATGGATAGAAATTATATTAAGTGATCAGTTGACCTTGCGCTGAAGGGGATAAGTATAATATCCAAAGATGCGAAGATAGAAACAAACATAAGATAAAGTAATGCTGTAAGACAAACAGCTTCAATATGACAAACAATACAGAGTATGACACGACTCAGCTGATTTTTCCAAGATATAGCTACCCCTTACATTACACATACATCATATATATAGTGTAATGTATTGAAAACATTTTAGCAAATGTCACCATTTGTTACAATATAACCTGCAGTCCGACTGGCTGACGCATGACATGTATTTCACTTTTTACAGCCCACATGGTTTGTGACCTTTAAGACTTGTTGTTATCAACACATCAAGACATAGCTTCACATCTCAGCAGTTATGATAGCGTTTTTGTGACGTTTATTGTTTTCATAAAGTTTCTCAAACCATTTATTGAAATAACACCGTTTCACATTGACTGTTGTGGAAATGTAGTGGAAAAGCTTTCTAAACATAGAACTAAGGACAATTTCTGAACTTCAAAGTTAAGCCTGACAGGCTCTAAGCTTTGGTAGTTGGTAGTTTACTGTGTGTACCTGCGCTACAGAATGGCGGCAAATTCTGATTTGATGACGTAATCGTCAATGAACTTTTGTGTTTCATCGCAAATAATCTGCTCTCGCTTTCTAACGATGATATTATTCACATCTGCAAGCATTTTTATGATGATCGTGATGTAGAGTCTGCAAAACAGACGCTCTTTCCCCTGGACCTGTTCCAAAGTAAGGAGGACCCTATGAAACATGCCACAAGAAAGGGGGCGAAAAAGAAACAGAAGAACTTTAGAAGATATATCATCACCAAAATGCAAGAATTTTCGCTTTTTGACCTCTGTTGACCTCAAACAACCTTGAAAGGGCACCAAAAACAATAGGGTTCTTGTACATTATATGGGCAACATAGAAGTCAAATATGACTTCTGACACTTGCGTTCTCCAGTTATTGCAATTACAAGATTTTAACTGTTTGACCTCTGTTGACCTCAAACAACCTTGGAACAGCACCAAAAACAAAGCGAAAGTTAGTTTTTTCAACAGGTAATCTCATGGTAGATGAACAATGAAAATAATTTTTATCTGTAGTGTTTAATCTGTAGTGTTAGAATTCCACAATAGAGTTCTTGATAATTATTGCAAATTAAAATAATTTTTTTATAAATTCTAGTTATCATCTTTTTCACCAAAATGTTCAAATTATGATGCTGGTATGAATAAAGGAACAAAAATCATCCAAATATTGTCCAATACAGAAATAAATAACATTTCAGGACACTATAGACAAAATTACCTTTGAAATGATACCATGGATGTATAATTTGGATCATGTTAAAATTTTCATGACTTGGTTTACCTATTTACGGAATTGCCCCTATTTATTTTTAAAATATTGTAGTGGGAGGATTCGGAGGAATTATACCAAGACAGGGATTAAAATAAAAGTGTCACGGTAGAATTACAAGAATTACAACAGGTAATGCACAATAGATGTGTGTCAAATGGTTTGGGTGCCTGGGTATATAGGGAGCAATAGTCCCCTAGGGGTGTAGCCATAAAAGGTGATGGGGAACTATCTACTATTCGTGGAGCATCTACCAGTCCAATATGAGTTTAATTCAATTAGTTTTCTAAGATTTCATGTTTACAAGTTATTTTAACCCATTTAGCATTGAAGCAGATCAGACATACCATTGCAAAGATATTGACATTTCAAGAATTTTACTTTAAGCCCTGTCCACTCATTAATATTCATGTCATGGGCAACAAAAACAATAGGGCACATCTACTAATCATGGGGCATCTACCTGTAACAATTGATCCAACTTGTCGTTGTTGAGATATCATGTTTACAAGCAAGCTGTCTCATCACACACATTAATTAACATGCCACCTTGATTGCATAGGTGACTCGGCCTTCAGCATCGTAACCAAAAATCATAAATTTGTTTAAGATATAAAAAAAAATGAGTAACATATCGGTTATCAAGGATGAACTTGCCACACCAGGCAGGTGTGCCCTACATTTTTTTATGCCACCTGGATCTAACAGTATTTAAAACATTTCTGCTATGCACTATTTTTCATAAAACCTGAAATTGAGAGGATCGAACACACTCCCCTTAATCCCCTTCCCCAGGCCTCTGATCACACTACAGATATACCATCCGCCGAGACTTGAATATTTCTGGACACATCCGTGCGATATAATTTCCTGATCGAGCAGTTTCGATGAATTAGATGTGAGGTAGGTTTACAATGACATCAATCTAGTGCATCATTATCTTGAATAGAAGATTAGTGGGGCCTCAATACATGTAACAAACCAATATGTGCAGTATAATTCATACTCTACAGTATTCAATAATGTACATTTGAATTTACTGGGGCACTTTTTATCACAATTTATCTTGCATTTTTTAATGGTTTGTGAAAGATGTGATATTGCCTTGAAGCTGTTTGAGGAATAACAGAGAATATCAAAGTTGATGTTGGGTCCAAATTGTCCTATATTTGTCATAATATTTCCACATTTAAAGTTCAAGTGCAAGAAATAGTGATTGACAGAGAATTAATTTCACAGCCTGGACATAGAAATACTTTGATATTCAGTGTTCTCCACCGATTTCAAAGGAGGGGGGGAGGGGGGGAATATTTCTAGTATCTAAGCAGAGTACCTCCATCGGTTGGCGCGTAGCATACAAAGATAATATTGCAAAACTTTTCCTCCTAGATCAGCAGAAATTACACTTCCAACACCTTGCAAGTTGATTTTGAAACCTTTATTTTGCGATCTCATGAGTCAGGCATTCAATTTACCCGGAATGGCATAAAAAAATTGCAACATTCTCTTCCAAGTTTGCGATGCATTCAAATGTATAGCCAAAAAGTGTGGTGCAGCATATCTCCATCTGTTGACCTCAAATAACCTTGAAACAGCAACAAAACAACAGGCTTCCTGTACTCCATAAGGGCAAAATACACTTCAAATAGCATCTCTGTAAACATTTGCATTCTCAAGTTATTGCGATTAAAATTTTGTCAATGTTTGACCTGTGTTGACCTCATACAACCTTGAAACAACACCTTAAACAAATAAAACAATAGGCTTTCATCATATCTGAAGCTTAAAGCCAGTTCAAGCCAGAACAAATGTTTTTCTTTGCTGACTATTTTCATTTTTACTGGTAGTCCAATTACACATAATGCCTTCTTATATACATGCTGTGTGAAATTCAATATAGTGGAGTGTAATTCAACTGCAAAAAAAATAACACATAAAATTGAACACATATATAGCCAGACCAAAGGCAGGGTCTCATTAAAGAGGAGGCACAGTTCAAACATGCTCGCATTGAAGGTGTGATGTCTAGACGATATATAGAGGGCCTTCACTGTATAAATTGTTTGTTTGTTTGTTTGTTTTATTTAATCCACCCTTGCGGGAACTTGGCAGGCTCCTTCCGGAGCATAGACGCCAAGCTGGCAATGCCAGTCTCATATGACAACGCAAAATGTTTTTTTAACGTCTATGATTGAGGAAGAGCAGATACGACAGTTAGTTTCCTGGTATCTGAAAGCCAAGAATATAACATACAAACAAAGAGAAGATTTATTCCACTGTTTACGCCAACCAAAATAGGGGAGGCGCGCCCCTCTGTACCTCATCCCCCTGAATCCCTGTCTCATAGCAGAGTCACTATATCCACATTTAAACACAGGCTTTTTCATCTGAAACAGACCTACTGTACATGTACCCTAAATATGATTCTTGGTACACTGTAGAGGAGGAATGTAAATTATTGCAAAGATCGGAGTTAAATTAATGAACTGGAACCAAACATTTTGAAGAAGTATATACATGGTTAAATTATAAGGTTATCTGTGGTTGGTCAATTGGATCATTAATACAGTATGCCAACTACAGGAACAATGTTTGAAATGGAATGTTTTGATGGAAAATACTAATTTTATGAACCCAAATAACACTATATTCCCATACCATAACACAATGCAAATGTACCAAACAATGTTTGGAAAGAAAAGCATAAGTGAGGTAACCATCCAAAATTTAGGAACACCCCCTCCTATGGAACGCCAAAAGCGCAACACATTTCATTGCCTGGATCGATTTTGCCTCCTTCTATTTCGTTGCCTCCTTCTATTTCGTTGCCTCCTTCTATTTCGTTGCCTCCTTCAATTTCGTTTCCTCCTTCAATTTTGTATTTGGTTGCTTCGTTCTATTTTGTTGCCTCCTTCTATTTCGTTGCCTCCTTCAATTTCGTTTCCTCCTTCAATTTTGTTTCCTCGTATTTGGTTGCCTCGTTCTATTTCGTTGCCTCCTTTGATTTCGTTGCCTCCTTTGATTTCGTTGCCTTCGATTTCATCGCCTCCTATTTCGTTGCCTCCTTTGATTTCGTTGCCGCCTTTGATTTTGTCGCTTCCTTCTCTTTTGTCACCTTCTTTGATTTCACTGCCTCCTTTGATTTCGTCGCCTCTTTTTGATTTTGTTGCCTTCTTTGATTTTGTTGCCTCCTTCAAATTTTGTCGCCTCCTATTTTGTTAACTTATGTTAATTAGGCTGTCCATGGGAGTGCGCACTCTTAAATAACCCGCAAGCGCATTGTGATTTGACCAGGCGGGACTATATATTTTATTCCATATGGGATTTAAGGTTCTCGTGTTTTTAAAATTTCTTAAGATGGCTTCCATTTTGCCATCACTTAAGTTGACCAGAAAGGCTTAGTGATAGCGAGTCATACCTCACCAAAACTGTGATCGACCCGGTAACGTTAACCGGCCGGCCCGGGCACGGCCTAATTATTATTCCCAGAATGGTTTTGGGCAGTTGGGTCCTACAGGAATTTGCAAATGTGTTCCAAAATCTAGGGTATAGGTTCAGAAAAAGGGTAAGGGTTACAATTCTGTGGGTAAACGGGTGTGGCCTTTATATTCTGGGGTCAAAATCAAGGAAAATGGTTCAGAACATTGTTTTTCCAGAATATCACATGACCTTAAATGACAACATTTAATTCGTCATTGCCCAAAACCATTCTAAGAAAAAGAATTATATATATGCCGAGTTGCCAGTGCAGTGTTCCTCAGCTAAACAAAGACTCGGGGATTGGTTACTGAGCTAAAAAGTAGTCTGCAAAGAGTATGTTACAGCTTTATTTATCCAACCAGAAAGCCAAAGCCTTCTTGTCAAATGCATACCATTCTGCTATATTAATTTGTCAAATCAAGTAAACTTGTATTCATATTGAGAAACATACACACCAAGTTTGAACTTGATCTGACCAGGCATGGTTGAGTTGGCGCTATTATTGGCCCAAATTGAGCTCACACCTCCAACAGTTTTGACCCCCAAAACCTTGGATCTGCACCACAAACAAGAGGGATCATGTACTCATTATTAGGAACACACACACACCAAGTTTAAACTTGATGGGACCAGGCAGTCTGGACTTACCGTGTTTACAAGCAAAATTTCACAAAATCACATTTTTTTATGTTTTGACCAAAAAGGACCTTAGATCTGCACAAAAAACAACAGGGTTCCTGTACTCATCGTGAGAAACACACACACACACACACACCAAGTTTCAACTTGATCGGACCAGGCAGTCTGGACTTACCGTGTTTACAAGCAAAAAATTCACAAAATCCAGTGAAATCCCACAAATGTTTGAAATAAAATCAGTATTCATGTCTTAACATTTTTGGTTTAGGAAACAACATTGAACAGGGGAGCGCGGATGGGGTTATTCTTTCCAAACATTATTCTGGTTGTCAACTTGGAGAGCGATAACAGGAATTATTGCTGTTGGCACGCCAAGTGTCCTAACAGTTTTGACCAAGATTGTAGCTGCCCATAGCCTTCGTGGACAGAGGTTGTATTTTGTTTTCGTTCAATATTTGTAGAAAATGTGTTTGTGTCTTGGCGGATTCCCACCGCTAGATATATGTCAGTAATATTAATTGAATTACTGTTTCTTCATCCTAGCTGGTACCACCAGTTATTAGTTTGGTATTGCCGTTATCTTCGAACTTGCTATGGTGTAGGACACCTCTTCGGTATCCAAATCATGATGTTCTTTTTACCCATGGGCTGTAACAGTGGCTCGACAGGAAAAAGAAAACTTTTAGTTTAACTCTATAATTACTACTTTAAATAATGCATTGATGAAGTAATTGTTTCTTATTTATTTAGTTTAATTTGTCGCATGAGGGAAATTTCATGTCAGTTCATGATTTTAATCCTCTAGTCGATATTATTTTTGGATGAGTATTTGTTTACATCCCTGGAAAGCAATCAAAGTCTGGTTACTCATCAGCCAAAACATTTTGTTTGCATGGAGTAAATTTACCAGTGATATATGTAATGGATTGGAAGCATTGCAAGATTTGTATCAATTAATACATGTTACAGCCAAGACCATTGTGTAATTATCAATGTACAGAATAACCCAATGAACACAATGCTTGGAGCAAGTTTAGTCTATGCTTTGGTAGCATAAAATGAATATTCAGAGGTTTAGTTTTAACAAAGGTCTTGGCATACAGCCAGAACTGTGCTAATTCACTATTAAGTGGTTAGGTCTCGTAATCCAGAGGTTTAAGGTTTGAGTACAGGTCGGACGGCCGCGTAGTATCCTTGGGCAAGATACTTTATCCTGACTGATTGCTCCTCTCCACCCAGGTGCTAATTGGGTACCTGTGAGGTGTGGCTTGTTAAATCACGCTGATCTCGATCTGCTGCATTACTAGGTTTGTGCGGGGGATGAGTTATACCAATGACCAGGGGTAATGGTGTAAAGCTCTTAGAGGCTTCCTGCATTAGGCAATCTAGCAAGTCCTCACTATTTTTTTTTTAATTCATGAATGTTAAAGTTTGCATGTATTCAATATATTTCTTTGTCTCTCTCTCTCCACATGGTCCATTCTTTCCCTCCCTCCTTCTTCATCACCCTCTGGGTTTGAGCAACGAAAAGCATTTGTCAAGTATTAAAAAGCTGAAAAGGCAAACGACTCTTGCCAGGAGTAGTAGGTTAGGGACAAGGGTGGCGCTATGTTTTGCCGGATGGGGGGCTAGCTTCCCTGACGGAGAGGCTAGATATTTACATCATATTTTTTACCTAGCCACATTCTTTAATAATGTAAGGGCAGCCATTTGCAAAGTGTGCTCCATACCATAGGTCACAAAAACGAGGACAGAGAATTTTGAAAGGTGGATCGACATCGGGGTGCCTGACAACTATCAGGGACTGACCAGGAAATTAGGGTAACATGAGTCATCATTTAAACCCCACATACAGTCCATCACGTAAGGTCTATACAGAGCTACTATCAATTGGTAGGGCCTCCGATTTTCTGCTTCACAAAAAGGCCACACTTCAATTCCTAGTTGTGGTATTGCATTTCATTTGAATATTTTTTGCCGGTTTTGATTAAATTCAAAGCAAGGGGGTTGATAAGAGAGAGATATTGTTTTTAACACATATAAACCTGGTAGCACCCCAAAATCAATATAACCATACATTTATGTTGTGTATAATTACCATTGGCATGGTATTAAACCATACATACAGTAATGACTTGGGTACTCTCTAAATATTAAAGTACACTTAATGGCAATTGAGCTACCATTTTTCTAGCATATTTGGGGAGAGAGTGTGTCTATGGCAATTTGGCAAATAGTGTGATATTATGTATGTTACACAAGACCATGGTAACCATATGTAATAATGACTGTTCATTCATACCTAGTTACAATTCTACAATCTGAATGGTCCATTATAGTCAGCTGACCGTGGGTTAATCGATATGATAACCTCACAGTTGAAATGGATAATCCACGGTCAATCACCGGCGTATGAATACAAGGTTATAGATCGGCTAACACAAAATTGTGAAAATGTGACACCGTTACATTACCTATCCTCACGTTTGGACTAACGTTAGGTATATCCCTAACCCC
>JAODFY010066363.1:0-12165 GCA_027580055.1 Paracaudina chilensis | reverse complement strand
TTTATATGACCATGCACAATTTCACATGATAAGTAAGCATTGTTGTGCCAAGTTTGGTAAGTAAATATGATTTTTGCGATCGTGAGGATGACGGCTAGATTTGGACCGGCTACTGGGGTGGTTTTTTTGTACACACAGGGCAGCTAGCCTACTGGTAGTGTGAAGCATTTGCAATATGTGTAATGTAGGTACACTAGGTACCTAGGCCTAGTCCTAGTTTTGGAATGGCTATTATTATTGAGTATTGGGTGGGTTTTTTTGTATGTGCGTAATGAACAGTACTTAGCGATCAGTAGGCTAGTTGGCGACATCATGCGATGCATGTCTGTGCTAACAATTAATCTTAGGCCTAATGTTATATTAACCTCACGTCTAACGTTAACGTTAAGCTGTGAAAGACCGGGCCCAGCCTAAGTGTGAAACTCTGTTGTTAGGCCTAACGTTAACGTTGTATAGGCTAGACCTAGCCTAGGCCTATGCCTAACGTTATACTTATAGGGCCTAGGCTATGCCTATTTAAATTTGAAAAAAAAATCAATAACATTCATCTTTTCTATATCTTACCACGTTGAAGAAATGTAGGGAACCCAGCTTAGACGATCTGATTTTTCATGCCAAAATACATGTCACTCAGGCTTAGGCCTACAGTAGCTTGAGTTAAAATGTAACTTCAGTAAATCGTAACGTTACAGTTACAGATCAATCTTTTGGAAATTCGCGCTGGAACAGCTTGGTTGAAAAGCTAACCACATCAGCTGGATTAATATGCCAAATGTTAAACGTTGATTTTCCAAAACAAACTTTTCGTTTCATTTGAACACAAGCAGGTAGATCAAAAGGTTCTAGCATATCTTGTGTTGTGTAATCTGGGCGTATTATTATTGTCTCGGTGCTCAACTAATTCAACTAAATCATATTTTTCTTTAAATTTTGCCTTATCTGATTTCTTTTTTTAGTCGAAAATGTCAACTAAAAGAGTGCATATAAATCCTACAGCCGCTGTTCCTAAAGCTGTCGCCAGCTTCATCGCCGAACAGAGCAAAGAGGCTGTTCAGAAAAGGGGTGCATTTTACATTGTTGTTTCAGGAGGCAGTGTGGCCAAGTTCCTGGGAAATGAACTGCCAGCCATAGATGGAATCTCATGGGAGAAATGGCACGTTTATTTTTGTGATGAGAGAGTGGTACCTTTTGACAATGAAGATAGTACTTATAAGATATACAAGGTTAATGCTGTAATGCTTTGATATAATTATAGCTTGATGTGCAGCCACATCTAAATTTCCAACTCTAGGCCTATCTTTTACTGTGGAAGTGTACTGGGTACTAATTTAGAATCCATACCCGGAAGTAATATACTACCCTAACCTTAACCTCGACCCAAACCCTACAACCTCTAGCCTACCATACTCTTACTCATCCCTAACCTCTATGACCCTACCCTACCCCTGTTGAATTCAACAGTACTTCTCAGCTTGTTACTTCCAATTTTAAATTAGTCGGAGCCTACGTACGTACTTGTACGTAATAGTACGTACTTGGTTAATGGCGGTGCCTGACTTGAAGATCCGTGGGGGGCAACTTATTTTTTTTTTTTGGGGGGGGGGCAACATTTTTTGGTATGCTGAAAGTTTTGTATATAATAAAAAACATTGAGATCCAGTTATACTGATAGCTAGATCCCATTAATCCCTTTCTGCGAACACTTTATGGTTTAAGCACCTGACCTGTCAATTTTATGACGGACCCTCGATCATCAGACCCCCAGACAGGGCGCGTCATCACTGGTAGAGTCATGGTTAGTGAGAGTAGTGACTTTGACAAACTATAATGCATTTCTAGTGCCCTGCATTTCATTCCTGCTTTATTGTTAAATGTACTGTATGTGTATATGCAAAATAAATTGAACTGAAATTTACACATAAAATTATTTAGATGCAAAAAATATAAAATCTTGGCAATTGTCTCAACTGATATTGGTGCAGAGATATATAAGCAGTTTTCAGGATGTTTGGAGATAGTTAAGGCTAGATAAAGCTAAAAGTTACAATGAGTTTTAGCTGCATGAAGTCACAAACTCAGCTCTGATTACCAATCTTTTTTCATCAATATGCTTTCTTTAGGAACTCTGGTTAGACGGTAAAACATCGCTGCCCGAGAATCAGCTTTATGGTATCAACCCAGACCTGCCAGTTGAAGATGTAGCAAAGGACTATGCTTCTAAAATGGACCAGGTTCCTAAGAATGAAAAAGGATTGCCCGTGTTCGATATTCTTGTACTTGGTATGGGCCCTGATGGTCATACCTGTTCCTTGTTTCCTGGGCATAAGATGTTAAATGTAAGTATCAGCACATGAGGAATTTAATTTGCTAATTATGGAACCTGATGCTCTTTCTCCTGGTGTTGAAAATAGGGATGCAGTAGGAAATTTTTCTCTAATGTTACTGTTCATACAGTAGTTCATTTCATTTCATGGTCTGGTATTGGTATATATTGCTTCCCCATAACAAATACATTGTTGATTCATGATAATGAGGTCAACAGGTTAAGCACTGAAATCTTAATTCTCTGGAGCGATCATTGTAGTAATTATTCCAGAAAGTCCAAGCAAGGGTGGCATTTCATTCTCAACGTTGGTTGGGGGGATGTCCCAACATTAAAAAATTAAGGCAATGTCAGATATTGGGTGACATTGTGTGACATGTTTTGACACACAATGGTGCAGGAAGGGGCCAGACAACAAGTAGGGTATAATTAAAGTAAATAAATTTCAGGGGATATTTCTCTGAAATCTAACCAGATTTTAACTCATTTTCTTATATACTGGATTTAAAGGCTGTAGAATGCAAGTGAGTGAAAGTCCATTTCACAGACCTTCCAATGAAATTTGTGATTAGTCAAAGCCCCACGCATATAACAGCAAATTATCTGACCAGTCTTGCAGATTTATAGCATCCCCTTGGGGGGGGGAGTTTTTTAAACTTTAATGATAAGTTTTCTTCATCAGTATATATTTTTTTTGTGTGGAAATTTACAGGAAACATCTCTGACTGTAGCACCAATCTCTGACTCCCCTAAACCGCCACCTTGTAGGGTCACCATGACGTACCCTGTCCTCAACGCGGCTCGAACTGCTCTCTTCGCATCGACCGGGGCAGGGAAAGCTGATAGTATCAAGGTTTGTTCCCATAAGGAGAAAATTTCTGCTTTTAATTTGCTTCAAAAAGCACTAGAATTGTTTACACTCGTATATGTTCTGACACCCCTATATTCCGAAACCCTTGTTCTGACAACCCTATGTTCTGGAACCCATATGTCCAACAAAATGTTACATGCTCAAGAGTCAAGACACAACAAAAGGAGGGGTTGCAAAACAATGGCAGTGTGAAATAAAACGACCTTAATGCATGCTATCAAGCTAGAATTCACAAAATACCTATTTTTCATAAATATTTAAATATGTGGGTCTCATACTCCCATAGAATACCCCTCCCTTCTAAAATATTTCTGGGCACACCCCTGACAAACAAACCCACTAATATTCCCAGGACCCTTTAAGTTTGGAAGCTGGACTGATAAAAAAAAAAAAACAGTGCAAATGTGCACAATAGTGGTTCCGATGCTATGCCAATCAGTTATAGTTAGAAAATGCGAGCAAGTAATGTGTTTACAGGTAACATTTGCATTTTATGTGAGACCCTGCCCCTCATGAATATTCACGTCATCACCAAAAACAATATATACAAAATATGATATCATTCCAAATCACCTGCTTGAGATATCATGTTTGCAAGATATTTTGAGTGATTTAGCATAAACCCTGCCCACTCATGAATATTAATTAAATGAAATGTGAATGTATAATGCAACAATGTACCATTTCTATAGATAATATAGACAATTTTAGAATATTCTATTTTAGAATTTTAGAAAATTTCTATATAAAATTTAAGCAAAAAAAAAATCAAAAATTAGATTATAAAGGTAAACAAGTTTCTGGATGCAGTGTGCAACTGTGATGTCACAAATGTTGCCAGATTGTTAATGAAATTGTGAAATGATTTCAAATGTTGATATCTGAACAACCAGGCATGCTATTTGTGATGGGACTTGAGTGTAGTTTTTCCATTTGTCAATAAACTATTCCTTTAATGAAAACCTAGGACTTCATAGAATAAATCAAACCATTTTGAAGCTGAACACATTTCAAATAAACCCTCAGATTCACATCGCTAACCTATACTTTCCCTGTTGATTAACAAATAGCATTTCCTGACCAATCTAGTCTGTAAACGGAATGGAAAAACGGTCACCTACTATTCCCACCAGTCACTGCACTGTGTATAGTGCCGTGGTGGGGGCGCCATGCATCTTATTCCTTCCGTACTGTGAAGGAACATGCCAAAAATTTAACTTGTGAAAGGAAAAGATTTTTCAAATGTTTCCCTTTTAATCCTCAGTACTGTAGGAGGTAAAGTGGTCCAATCTTGATTTTTTTTCTTCTCTTCACTGAGACAGCGGATCTTAGAAGTGGACGAAGCAGACCCCCTCCCAGCAGGAAGAGTAAAACCCCAGGGTGACGTCCACTGGTTCCTAGACGAGGCAGCAGCAGGGAAACTCACCAAACAGTACTCCAACATGTGAAAGCCTTTCATTCCATACAGTCATTCATTCAATCACACAAATTATATAATTAATATTGCTATAAGGTAACTAATATGCAAAATATACCTGCCAGAAAAAGAACCACAAGAGTTGTGACACTGAAATTGCTGAAAACCTTGTAATCAGGCTATCTCTTTAATCAGGCTATCTCTTTAGAGGGAAACTTAGATGAAACTCATAGTTGGTATGTAGGTCACCCATTGTGACCCATATCATTGTAGGTTTCTCATGAGTGTGGCAAACCCAGAATATATCTTGTTTCTGGATATAGGAATTAGGTGTTAAAAAGAAATTTCATCATCAGAATTGTCAATGTTAGGCAGCAAAGAATCACAAAACCTCTTGGTTTTCTGTTTATTTATTTGGCAATTACCATTAACCCCAGAAGAATTGTGAGATAGTTGTCCTTGGACATTGGACAACCAATTACAAAAACTAACCCTGGCCAAAAGAAGGTATAGTCCTTCCAATTTGTACCGTAAGTTTAAATAGGAAAGTTGTGTCTTCCTGTACATAAATTGTGCAGATTTTAATAGCAGATAGTGCTGGGGTATGTGACTTCATGGACATAAACCAACCATTGTTATTATTAGTTACCAAATTCACACAGGTGACATCCCCTCTAAAAAAAATGGTAAAATTCTGGAAGCTCACTGGATGCACCGAGCTTTTCATTTTATTGCCAAACAGGGCATCTACTACCTTGTTAACTGATTTACAACTAGAACTAGAACTGCATACCATGGACATTATAGAAGTGTCATGGATATCTGGGGATGGTGTGTTTACATTCTTGGTTTTCAGTGGCATGATTTATTTTCTCCCTGTGGATTCCCCTGCAGTCCATTGTGGTCAGTGTGGTATAGCTGGGACACCTTGGTGGGGTGTTTTGCAGACTTGTAGTGAGTCCGTACTCGTACTCATGTCTTGGATAATTTGCTGTACCCCGTACTCATGAAAACTCAATTGTACTCGTACTCATGTATTTTGGTAATGTTGTATTGTCACCAGGGCAAAATTGTGTACTCATACTCATGATTTTGAGCATGTACCCATACTCGTACTCACAACCTGAACTTTTTGGCTGTACTCGTACTCACACTAATGTACTCATGCTACAAGTATGGTTTCTAGTTTATCTTTTCCACCCATTCAAATTAACAGGTTTGTAATAATTAAATATGATTAGATACCTCATGAAACTGATATTGATGTGATGAGTGCCAGAGCCAGGTGACTCCACCTATCTCAGTGATGTCATCATATGCTCCATTGAGGATGTTTGTGGATGGAGGGTAGTTGATACCATTGTTATCTACTTTAAGGGTCTTGTAGACTGTTGTCCTCTCACTGCCTTCATCATCATCCCTGATCCTCTCCAGGTACACAGTACCAGACCCCCCAGAGAAACTATTGTAGCCTCTCCCTATTAACCACAAAAGTAAAGTTTCATCTCATTCTTTATAGAGTCACACTTTGGGAAACTACACCACTTGCTTTATATTTTTTAACTACTACTTATTTTAAAGGCTGCAAACTAAAGGCTGCAGATTCTTGCCCTTAAATGAATTTCAACACACAAAAGATGGGAAATTCTCAACAATTTAGGCCTGATGAATGAAAGACTTGAAAGACAAATTTAACAGGGTCGAATGATCACAATGGCAAGGAATACTGGAAAAAGGAAACCAAAATTCCTAGCAAGGGTTAAAAAACATTTTTTGTGAAAATGCAGTTTTTGTAATTTAAAAGTGGGAAATTTTATTTGTAATGATAAAAAAAGAAACAAAATTTGTAAGGAATGGTACATTTTGTGTTAAAAGGTTTTGGGGTAAAAAATGTTATGCCAAAATGTGGAAAGTTCAACAAACTTGGGTCTGGTTTTGTCAGTTTATTTGATATATGGTTGTTTTTTATGTTCATTTTGTGGTACACTGTATTAAAGCCTAGTGCAAATAACAAGAGAGGTTTTTTTACAAAGATAAAGGCAAGGGTAAATTTGAAAACAAATATGAGGTTTTCATTACAAAGTGAAATAAAGTAGGTGTTTTTAAGCTCACAGTAAAATTTTTATAACATTCAAAAGCGTGCAACTCAATTTAAAATCTTACTTGCCATTCCTTCTTTTACTAGAATTCCATAAGTTAGCATCATACAATCAGCTTAGAAATCCTAGTCACTAAACTCACCAATATTATTACTGTTTATGTGTAATAAATATAATTTACCTCCATAGGTGGAAATGGTGCCATTAAAGTCATGCATCCTGTGATGGTAGATTGCAACACGTCCGCCCGCTCCACCACCAGCATACGTATGGCCAGCACCACCATTGGCTGTTATTTGACCATCGCCATCCAACTCCTCACAGTCTAGCAAGATGCTGCCACCAGAGCCCCCACCTTTGAGAGTAATGAATAGGCCATAATTCATTCAATTTATCCACTAAATTCCATTAAACTTTGGCAAGATTTTAAATTTAGAAACTTAATCCTGCTGAATATCAAAGGAAATAATTATTCACCTCCATAAACACTTCCATCCTCCCCATTAATTGAGAGTTTGCCATCGATCAAGATATGTCTAGCAACAGCCTTCAAAGCACCTCCTCCTCTTCCTCCGAGACCAAGTCTCACAATAGTGTTCTTCTCAGGGTTATTTCCAAAGTACAATTGCCCTTTGTGAGAAATCAACATGGGGGTTAGTAAATTAAAATAAATTTAATAAAAGGGTAAAATAATACTTTTGTTTTATCAAAATTTATATCAATGGCATACATTCAGTTTAAAATTGTAGAGCACAAATGATATATGATTTTTTTAATTTTACATATTTTACACATTATTATGCACAATATTTGTCAGTCCAACTATTATTTCATTTCTCTAATGAAGATAAAATCCAATTTACCATAGTCTCTACCATAGCCACCAGTGCTTCCATAATCTACAGGCTGATATATTGAGCCATAGGGTAAACCAACTTTAACCTGTGACGAGCTCTTCCCACCGCTGCCACCATGTCCACCTCCACTTCCCCCATTGCCACTTCCTGTTAAGAAAATGTTACAAATTGTTAACAGGTTGATGGATATCATGGAGCTTTTATGAATAATGATAATAAATAAATAAACTTTTGTTTTGTAAGATGCTGGTTTTCCTCCTTCAAGTGGATCTAAAGAAATTAGTAATCATCTTATGAATATGGCAATATCATTGGGAGTGAGTTCCTGACAACCCTGGATGTTTATAACAATGTTTATAACAAAAGAACAGTAGTCATCCGGCTTTCAGTATGCCCATGTACAAGATACTGTCATAATAATGTAAGAGTGCAAGCGTCATATGATTAACCAAGGATTGATTATGTAGTGCATATCGCTTACCAACTTCACCATAGCCTTGTCCTGGTCCTTCAGAAGGTAGGAATGAGTTGACAGGTCCTCTCGTTTCCTGGGTCTCGTATCCACCATGGTCCAGATTGATTTCACCTCCAGAGTGAATGGCAAAGAGATGGTCAACAATGAGATTGAAACGATCATTAGATTTGAAGAAACCTCCTCCGTAAACCTTGGGATGAAAGATATTTATGCAAATCTGTATTTGGCAACAATTGTATCTATGCATTTATTTTCAATCATACTGTACAGTTGTTTAATATGAAATGATGTTATAAAAGTTGATATAAACGTGATCATCATGAATAAAATAATTTTCAGAATTAAAAAGAAATCAAGTAATAAAGTCAATGTCATTAACCCCAAAAGCACCCAATCAATAAATACTGTAATTAAAATCTGTGATGAAATATAACCAAGAACAGCTAATGATAATGCTAATGTTATGTTAATATAAAGAAGGACTAAAAATCTTTGCTACATTAAGTGAGACCTCCAATTTGAACCTTTATTGAATATTAATGCTAACTTATTAATGATGGATTTCCTAGCAAGTGAACTAGGGCATGAAGGGAAGTTTACCTGTGAATAAAGGATGGTCTACTTACAGTTAAATTTCCCAGCTGGATATTCATGCCAACATCCTTCTCATGAGATCTCAGCTCAAACGTCCCTCCATCTTGAACATGAAGGGACTGTAACTGGAACTCAGATCGGGCAGTATCTTCACCAAGACTGGAATTACTGTCAAGCAGCACATATCCATTGTCAAAAACATACATGTCCTCAATCCCTGTCACCTGGTTAAGTAGAACATTAATGTGATATGTATGAAATGTGTGAAATATGGGGATTATTCAGTTTTAGTATATGACATATTAAAGTTCACCCCAGTAGAACCATTCCTCTAATATTCCTGCTTACCACAGTTTCTTGAATATAAACAGCACAAGGGATTTCTAACAGCTCTATCTATCAGGAATAAAACATTAACACACATGGTTTGTGTACTGCAATATGTGGAGACTGCTTTTCATTGACTTACTAGTGTACTCAATGTTTGTAGGCTGCTGCTATATCGGGATTTTGTTTTGTTTCTTGCAATTTTATATGATTATAAGCCAACTTTCAAAACAGGCGATGAGAGACACAAATGAATTTGAAACCAGGTTCAGTGACTGGTTATAACCCACCCTGCTCATCATGTGCAAAGTTTAAGTGAAATGATGATCAACTTTGATAATGATAATATTGGAAGTTAACAACCATCAAGGAGGGACACAAATGTGAATACAGGTTGTGAATTTATAAATATTTGACACATTGAAGCTGCACATATCCTATTGAAGCTGATATATCAGGTGATATGTGCAGTAGGTTATACTATGTAACATTAAGGAATGTTGCCTTGATATTCGGGTACAGTTAGTCATAAAATTTGCACTAAATGCTTTGTGAATACTGGACTAGATTGGAAAAAATATTCTAAATCAAATCAGGACAATGCATTTCAGGTTTTTACTTGGAAGACATTTATGACAAATTTATGAAAGGTAAAGAAAAGACAATTTGGGGGCATAGAGGTGACAATTTGGGGGAAAGAATTCAGCTGACCTTTCCAGATGAAATCATCTCCACACCCCAGAAGAATGTTCTATGGGGCATTCCAAGTTGTCCATTCTCATATACTCTGCTACTGAAGGGTACATCAGGGTTACAGTGGCTGATGTTGACTGTCTGCACATAGCCAACATGAATATGACCTGCAAAAAAAGAAAATAACAGATTTTAATATTTGAAATAAAGTAAATAATTGATAAAATAAATACTTTGTAAAAATCTTCTATTGTTAAGGATGCTAACAAGTTTTATTAATTATATACTATATTTACCTGAGCTATCTCCATGTAAATGTTCAATTTTCACGTCCACTGGTGATGTCGTGTTTCCCATAGGCATGAAGGCCAGTTGAGATCCTCCTGTGATAGTGACTTCAGTGAAGTCATGTGGACCCTGATCTTCAATCCAAGTTTTAGCAGAGTCAACATGACGATAGTTGTACCTGCACAAATTAAAATTAAATATGTTTTATTGATATTTTAAGGGCCAAGACATATTATTCTTCAAAAGAAACACCCTCCAATCACAATACATCCCAACATTCTTGGATGAGTGTAGCTGCTCAAAAAGCTAGCCAATACAATATAGTAATTGCTAATTATTTTTTATTAGTGATAAAGTTGGCTTTGAAGACACTATTAGCATTAGTTTTACTGCTTATAATTTTAAGTATGATTTTTATTCCTTATGTAAACTCTGATGCTCTATTAGGGACAAAGAAACCAAGTAGATAACCTTAGCACTGTGATGTCATTATAGACTTGCTTCAAGTCATTTTTCTAAATAAAATGGCAACCTTTGTATTGCTGAAAGTGCACAATTTAAACAGTGAAGACCTGAGAATGGTATAGCCAATTGGATGTTGATTGCCTTGTCTTGTGGAATTTTTATTTATCCTCTTTCTTATAAGCTAAGGTTACTTGTTTGGGTTTGTGTTTCCATTATTTGGATGTTGATTGCAGTGTCTTGTGTATCTCCTTATCCTCGTTCACATCAGCTAAGTAATCTATGGTGTTTGTGTCTCATTTATGTGGATGCTGATTTCAGTGTATTGTGCATCTTTTTTATCTTCTTTCATATAAGCTAAGTTTACCTGTTGTTTTTGTCTCCTTTATTTAGAAGCAGATTGTCTTGTGTATCTTTTAATCTTCTTTCTTATATTAAGCCAAGGTTACCTGTTGTGTTTGTTTATCCTTTTTAGATTTACCTGTCATGCACATATTGACCATCAACATACAGCTCAATCTCTGAGAGACTGGCATCACCGTTGTACACCACACTAGTAAGAGTAAACACCAGGCCGTCAACATCCTTCCTGACAGGTACCTCCAGGTAAGGGTCAGAGGTGTGACATGGGGAGGGGGGTAGTACATCATTGCTGGTTATGGCAAAGCTAGATCCACTCAGCTTACCAGTGATCTAAAAAAACAAAAATATGTGTGGCTGCATTTCAATGGCTATGTTAGGCTACATAATAAAATTGTGTAACTTGTAGTTGCACCTCTGCAAAACTAAAATGCATATCAAAAATAATGCTTTTTAAAACTTACCCTAAATTTTGTTCGGTGTTGACAGGTCACATGGACCCTTATGACATTGAGGAAATAAACCTTCCTAAGGTCAAAGGTCAGTGAGGCAGAACTGTATGCATTCCTGTAATAATTATTTGATGGTGCAGCAAAGGACTGATCAAATAGATAACCAAGAGAATAGATAACTGAACCAGAAGACTGAACCATGACACCATTGGAGGCAGAAAATGTTGTACTTGTTGTAAGATGGTCTGCAGTTAGATCAAGCCTATGACCAATGTTCTTTATCTCAGCGGACAAAGGGGAACGGCCATCATTGTTCACATACAGGACACTGTGACCTGTGTGAAAAACATGTTAAAAGCTCAAATATCTAGGTCTTAGGTACAAAATATATAAATTTCTATTTTGGGGGTCCACATTAGGTAATTTATTTTAAAGATTAAAATTTAAAATTTTGGAAATTTGAAGTGTAAATGAGGCACTGGTTCAAGGATTCCTTGTTTGATATATGTCTAATAAAATTCATGCTGGAGATTATGGCAAAAAGAACATGAGACAACACTCTCTTTTTTATCATCAAAATTTAAGGTCACAGGTCAAAGGTCAATTTAAGTCAAATGTTATTTCTGCTCTATTCTTTAATCTTAAATGGTTATTTTCATGAAACCTTCACATATATATTTAGTATACACCATTTTACCAGAAAATCATGTTTATTTGTGACTTCAGTCATGTGACATTGGGTCAGGGGTCAAAGTTATATTTTCCACTAAAAACTTTGCGTCCGCAACTCCTCCTAAACCACTTTGCTGGTTAAGGTCAAATTTGGTAGATAGGTGCCCCATGGTGTGTCAAAAAAGTCAAAGGTCAGAAGTCAAAGTAAGGAAAATCTTCATTCTGCTCTATTCCTTAATCTAAAATGGTTATTTTCATGAAACCTTCACATATAT